>JAGDQP010008816.1:15476-61517 GCA_022664845.1 Lepisma saccharinum | reverse complement strand
GAATTTCCATCTGCGAATCGCTGCTGAATCGCAACAAAAGCGACCCATTTCTGAAGCGGTTGGTGACTGGTGATGAAAAGTGGATCACTTACGACAACGTCACGCGAAAACGGTCGTGATCGAAGCGCGGTGCGCCGGCGCAAACGGTGCCCAAGCCAGGATTGACGGCCAGGAAGGTTTTGCTGTGTGTTTGGTGGGATTGGCAGGGAATTATCTACTATGAGCTGCTCCCCTACGGCCAAACCCTTAACTCGGAACTATACTGTCATCAATTGGACCGTCTGAGGGCAGCAATCAGCCCAGAAGCGGCCAGCGTTGGCCAATAGGAGAGGCATTGTGTTCCACCAGGACAACGCCAGGCCACACACATCGATAGTGACTCGCCAGAAGCTCCGGGAGCTTGGTTGGGAGGTTCTTATGCATCCACCTTATAGTCCGGACCTGGCACCGAGGGATTACCATCTGTTCCTGTCCATGGCGAACACGTTTGCTGGTGCAAAATTCGCGTCAAGAGAGGCTTGTGAACATCGACTGTCTCAATTTTTTGCCAATAGGGACAAGGGCTTCTATGAGAGGGGCATCATGATATTACCTTCCAAATGGCAAGACGTTATCGAACAAAACGGCGCATATGTGACCTAAATCGGATCATTCTAACTATGGTAAGTCAAGCCTTCAATGTCATGCAAAAATAATGGATTACTTTGTACTACACCAGATATTTTTCAACTGCAATTTATTTGAGCTTTTTAGGCCAAATAGAGGCAGAGTTGCATAAACTTGTATATAGCTAAGCAACTTGAACATGTAATTTCGGTGCAGTTTGACCTTGACTAATTTTAAAATTGAAAGGTATCGGGGATTAACAATTGTCATGGTGATTAAGTTCCCTTAACATCTCCAACTTCCCAAATTCCATGCAATTCTGAGATCGTTGGGTTGAAAAGAGATGGTAACTGTCTTATTTCGGCATGGAATGTCTTCTGCTTGATACAATTTGTTACTTGTCTCCTTGACGCTTTGAGTGCGGGGCGTAAAAATCTGTATGCCGCCTTTTTGGTTAGTGGGCCAGTGATTTGACGCGGAATTGCGCTTGTGCAAGATTATCATCTCGGGAATGTTCCTGGTCAGGCAAGGCTCGAAAAATCCCGTTCGCCAGGTCGCCATTTCTGGCTCCTAGCATGTTTTGAAGTTAATATTCCCAATTTTTACCTTCCAGTAGTTTATATGTTTGGCTGGATTAAAATCAAATTAAAATAAATTCGTAATAAAGTTCCCAGTTTACTTTGAACCTCAGATATCTTTAAATCCTTTTGTGTTAGGAGTGTTGTACGTTTACATCCCTTGCATACTCAGATGTCAATTGGCGAGTTACAGAACAGCCTTGTGGTGTGGGAAACTTCACTTATATTGCCTTCAATTGCTGTAATCTTTATCTGTTTACTAATCTAAGCTTGTACTTTTTATAACAGTAACTATAATGTAAGGCCAAAACTTTAAGGGTTATGCATCAACTTGTATTTGTGAGGCTTAGAAGCAAAAGCTGTAATCTCCACTTCAGAAAATTTTATGCGAGAGCCAAAAGAAACTCGTATAGTGGTAAATATGGGTACTTTTATGGGTAGTGATATATATGGGTAAATATGGGTACTTTTTTCCTGTGATTCCTACGCAAAAAACTACAAAATAAACAAAGAATTAGAGCTTTACCTTCATATACCTTCATTACACGTATACAATTCCATTAAAATCTCAGTTTCGAAAAAAGCGCAGATTGCAGCTTCTGCTTCTAAGCCCCGCATTTATATTTGTAGCGCCTGTTTTTCAAAACTGGCGCCTAGATCAGAAAAAAATGTTTCGAGTCCTGCTCTCAGGAAAATTACAGTAAACCAAGTGCAAAATCACAATTTTTATGAATTTCGAGACATTTTAATAAGCTTTCGGGACACCGGGACAGAACTTTCAAATTCGGGACTGTCCCGAAAAATTCGGGACATATGGTCACCGTAGACTTATAGCTCATAAGCAGATACTGTAAAATATACTTCCTATAAATAATGTATGGATAAAGAACAACTTATGGCTAGAAACTACGAAAATGTTTGATACGAATCTTAATTATTAACAATTAAAGTACCTTGGGTGTAAATCCAAAATAAAGTATTAATTGATATAATGCAAAATTACCAAAATTAAATGAGGCTTGGATAGAATGATAGTGAAAATCTAATTCAAAACTATGACTAAAAGTACAATTCGGTCAAATTGTTTGAAAACGTGTAATTTTCACAGTGCAGATATAAATGCTTCATTTGTTCAAACTGGAAATAAAATCTGGCTTGGTCGATGTGGCTACCACGCGTCTCAGAGATAACTAATCGATTGTACACACAAAGGAAGTTGTAGCTTGCAAAACTTGTTGCTATCGAGAGGAGCTAATTCTTCAGTCAAAATGGTGTCAATAATACGGTAGAGAAAAGATTGTATGAGTGAATAATAATAAAGAATTTATTCTTCTTCTGGATATACAAATAAGATGATGTTATAAACGAACCCTTCATCTCGCAGAATGCCAAATTGTTATACATTCCACTTAAAACTAAAGACAAATACAAGCAATTGATTTAAATTTCTTTATACAATTAGCTTTTCGCAATTCGTGATGGAAACATGAATGGACGCGAATTTTTCCATTGGCGGTTGTATCTCTGAGAGGCTTAGAAGTTTATTTGTTTCGAGTTTGGAGATATGAAGAGTTTACAATCCACGGTTGAAACGAGTGTTTTGCGAATAGTCGATGGAATACTGTTTTAGTAACATATTTTCACTATCATGCTCAATGCTCTGAACACTATAAAGCACATTTAATTTTTGTAGTTTGGTTTGTAGTGTCTAATTATTTAAATTGTTATTGTATTTTATATTTACAGTCTCGTTTTCCTCTTAGTCAAAAATACGAATAGCACTAAAATATATTTGTGTATGAATTAACCATAGATTTTATAAGTGATCAAAATTCCGAGCTTCTAACTTTACCTTTTCTTTCTAAATTCTTCTGTGAAGAAAAATTGAATTGAATTCAATTTTAGTTTAGGACCTTCAGGCAACTTAGGCTCAGGCCAGTGAAGTAAACGGCGCTCACTGCCCTGAAACATCTTTGTGGAGGAAAATTAATTGTTTTCACTGCTTGCACTGATTTCTTGTTTCTGGATTAAAGAGAGCAATGGAGGTTTCATCCGTTGTGATAACAACACAGTTGCCTATCAATAGCACAGTTATTTGTCAGAAGATCAGTGAAAATTTTCTTGCACGAAGCTTTCCTATCTTCGCCCTACTGTCAAGAAACCAAATGTGAAGTAAACTTGGATATTTTTATTAGACAATCCCTCATAGTTGCAGATTTCCTGAAGGATTTGCTTTTGGCCTCCATGACCAGGACCTCAATACACATGATGTTTTCTTCGATGGTGGTAACAATGGGGTGTTCTCACCTGGGAAAATATTCAGTTGATTCCTACCAGCCAATAAATTCACGTTCCTACTTCCCATAAGTATTATCAGCAAGGGAAATGCCCGTACAAATATCCCTCAACTGGTTATAAATAAAGCTGAAATATCTAGAAGATAAATTAAAAAAATGATGCAATTTTTACTTAAGATAATAAAGATGTTTGGTTCAGGCTTCCCGAATCTCTGCTGACAATTGACCAATAGGAAATATACAGGAAAAATTATTGGGAAAACATGAATTAGAACTTCTATGGGAATATTCATACATAAACTGCAAGAGCGTAGAGGCTGATTATAGAGTATTTAATATTGTTTTCTGAATAATAACAAAATTACGAATAATGTCTTAGTTTATCCCTGTTCTTAATTGTACAACTTGACATTCAGGATGACAAATCTTCTTGCGGTATTCGTACCAGGGTAAGCCATATGTTCGTAGCGTTTTCATGGATAATGTGCAGCACCCGCCTCCCCCTGTACCACAGAAGCCTATTCGGCGAAGTACATCACATCACACTGTATGGTCCTTCTCCAACGTTCCACCAGTGACACAAGTCCCTGACGATACCAGGCTGCAGGTTTCGAAGCAAAGAACTCAGTAATGCCAGTTGTCACATCATCCACGGAATGGAATTGTCTGCCTCGCAGGAAGTGTGCCATGGAACGAAACTGATGAAAATCAAATGGCGCAAGGTCGGGACTAGATTGGGTGTGTGGTAAAATGTCCACGCCATCCACGTCTGCAATGTGCTGGCGGACTCTTCTTGACCTGCGGCATGGAGCGTTATAAAATTGGAGGAGCAGTCGCTTTCGGTTCGGTTCCTGGGTTTCCTTCAACAGCGTTCAGGAGGGCATCGATATCCGTCGTCACAGGGCGTCCACTCTTGGGCTTGTCATTGAGACTGGTGTCACCAGACCGAAAACGTTGAAATCACTTTCTAGCTGTGGACGGGTGGACAGTACCTTCACCTTCTACGGCACAAATTTCCTTGTCTGCTGCTGCTGCATTCAACCCCTTTTTCCAGTAATGGCGCAGAAGCACACGACACACAAGTTTCTCCTCAGTCATTGTCCTGCCAACTGTGTATTCAACGTGTAGTTCCTCCCACACACCGTTAGCGCTGTGATCAGACAGACACGTGACACGCTTTCTGCCACCACCACCTTCACCTGTTCTACACGTTGCACATGGTTTTTCGGTATCGAGTGGGCGGGCCCACCCAACGCTACGAACATATGACTCACTCTGGTATTATTTATATTTCAAATTCCATCAAGTTTTAGTTCATCTTACCGAAATCCCAATTTCGGTAATTGTAAAAATTCGTAATACTAAAGTCAAGAGGTTCTAATGTAGACTTTGATAGAACATGTTCATAAGTCTCCTTAACCTGCTGTTCATTGTATCGAGTTTACTGTATAAATGGGATTTTAGAAACATACAGACACGATGACTGTTATATCGTAGAATTTAATTATATATGCTGCTATCTCTAACTTTAACTGAATATTTCTAAAAAGTGATGAAATATTTTCACTATTCACTTTCAAGTAAACACTCGTTGCTTATCTTTAATGAGAAGATCAGAAACGGAAGGTTTCGGGATTGTTTGTAGCTCGACAAATAATTTAATATAGTACACACTCATACCCATACGCCATTTAAATATACCGATAAGCTTTTCGTTTTCTATAAATTGGCTAACAAGAATTAATATTTCCAAACAATATGATATTTCGATTAAATTACATATAATTGAGATAAAATCGAACTTATCATTGTTATTGCAAACTTTTGATAGAATGATTTTTCAGAATCACTAAAGAAATACACGGGCACGTAACAAATATAACTACTATGACATACAATTATTCCTGAAGCTACTATCAACTACACAATACTTGAATAGTTCCGGTGGTTAAATGACTCTTGGTTACAATAGTACATAGCAGTAAGCGAAGAAAACGAGAATTCCAAACTTTCAAAATTTGGTCTTTTGTTGGGGTTTGATATGGCTGGAACTACTGTTTAGTTGATGGGCATTAATTTACAAGTAAATACCAAAAACATGACATAAAGATCTAAAATGTTGAATTTTACATTTTTTGTCTTGGTATTTCTTACACCTTCAGCTACTCACTGTTTAAATGTCAGAGTTATCAGAAAATAATTACATAAGTATGTTTATTAGGCTGATGAAAGACCAGCTTTTGGTGTGTAGTATGGCACATTAGTGTGGCGTGTTATAAGAAAATTGCGTTGCTTAAGCGAACTTATGTATTAATAGCATTATGGACGCATCTGACAATGCACTTTTGTTAAGAGGAACATTGCTGTTATTATGTACTTTCAAAATTCATCTATTTTCAAGTTATTCTACTGCAAAATGATATAATGTTGCGATATAAAGTATTTATTGATTTAAGATTCTAATTCCTCTTAAATGTAGTATTCACCGGTTGCTGTATGCTAGTTATTGGTTGATATATTGTTCTAGGTCATTAAATCTGGAAAACAATTTAAGGTCCACACGAGGTCATTACTTGTAGATACTAACGTAATAATGATTAAGAGAATGGGGGATCTAAACATAATGTGAAACAGGAATACATACGAGCTTCGAAGCAGTTCATAATGGCTTTGTTCCGAGACGTATAGCCTAATTGAATGTGATTCTCTCTCTTGTATCATGCACATGTATGTCCATGTTCATTCAAATATCACGACGAAGAATAATATACTTCGAGGAAATCAAAACACATAATAAAGCCTGAAAGAAAAATATATAACAAAATATTATTACGAATTTCCAGGAATCTTTTCATCCTAGCTCTTAGGAAACATGATATAGCCGAAGCAAGCAATATTTCCTCTTTGCGCTCTTTCAGGATAACCGGCTTGTTAGCTTCGGTGTGTTGTTTATCTTACGATCCGGCCTCAAGATAAAAGACTCCACTGAGCAGTGGGAAGAAAACTGGATGCTAACGCTCCACCAGTTAATTTCGTTCGTGTGAGTACCCGGGGCTCTGTTTTGACAAGCGAAATATACACAAAATTTAATACACCCATACTGAGCGTTATTGTTGCCCGGGGTACGAAGCGATTGTTATTACAGGATTATATGAACTTGCGTCCAAACGTGGTGGAAGCCTTTTGATTCCTTGGGGCAAAACACAACAGTTCTATAACTAAAATATCTCTCTTTCGTTTGTGTTTGTTTTCTTTCTCTTCTTGAGAGAGAGAAAGAAAGAGAGGGGGTAGGGAGAGAGAGAGAAAGAGAGAGAGAGAAAGAAAACATTGAGATACAGGAAAATGTACAGAGAAGATTATGCTCCTTTCTTGTCTTTTAGTAACTGCAGAAGTCGTTGGTGACTGAAAATTCCATACTTTGAAAGTCTCTGATTAAAACCCATAACGTGCTAGTGATATTATTAAAAGCAAAACGTAACTTACGATTATTCATAACCATTGTTCATATTTAGGAAAAGGAAACTGGTAGCACCACAAATACATTTTGAGGAACGATTCATTTGGAATGATTTTCTTCAATCTGCATAGCGTCCTTTGTTACATTAATTTTCCTTAGAAGATACCGAAATAACTAACTGAATAACTTAGCTCTACTAATTGATACTCACTGGAAATGAAACTGTGGTAACACACAATTTGTAAACTTCAAAGAGAATTTGTAAGCTCCATGTCAACAATATTACTAATCTAGAATAAAAAAATACCTTCTCTCTACTAGAAAATTGACTGAAGGTATTTGAACTGTTTTAGCTGGACCGCAAAGGTGTTTCTGCTATTAGTACATTTAACAATGAATTGGACACACTTCAGATACTATAAATAAATACAAAGGAAAATCTATTCCTAAAAAAATAAATAAATAGATACCAGAAATAAATATTAGTTGATTTGTGATACAATGTATTTTTCTAAAATTTCAGAGATGTGTCCTGTCTGGCAATAGGGTACCTGGTAAAAACCCTACGTAGCGTAATGCAGTTTGAAACAAGTTTCCTAGTAAGCAGGTAGTCTAGAGAAGCCCTTGAAGCCTAGTGAAGTCTAGTGAAGTCTAGCGAAACCTTTGAAGCCTAGTGAAGTACCCACTTCAGTCAGTGCTGATAGTCACCTGAGTACCTATCCGATCGAAGTAGTCTTAACCTTATTCAATCCCTTGTGTTGTTTTGCAAACTCCGCTTCAGTGGTTGGTATGCTACGAATGATACGCACGCATCTTATATACTCGTTTCTCTTGTCCTATAATAAGGTAACCTCTCGCTATCTCACTGGACTGCTTATTTCTCAATTAGGACACATATCCCAGATTTCTTCCATACGTTTCCGTCACTAAATAGTAGTAAAACGTAAATGTATCTAAGTTTTGTGCCACTAAGATATAACGAGCAATCTCCTACAGTTCGTAATAATGAACTTAAGTTTACAAATTTAATTATATATAATGGGGAAAAGTACACATAAACACAAACACTGGGAGACCAGATGCGAGTCATGATTTTGTGGTACCCATGCTACAACCCCAATATTCAAGAAATGATTAAAAGTAGTAACTTTAGTACAAAAACTTAAATATCACATACATTTATAGTTTTATGTTATTGTTGTTTGACTTCTACCGTTAGTGAACAGTTATTATGGAACACCCTGCATATTACATTATTACTTTGTTATACTTTATTAGTGTCTCTTTAAAAAAAAAGCACTTAATAAACTTCAATATTTGATAGTAACTCATATGTACGTTGAAGACCGAGAAAACTCAAATAGAAAAAATAGTGACATGAATCCTGTTATTACTTGTGCCATTTCCATGTACTATATGGTATCAGATGTGTAAAATATCTGTGATGAGACGGTATCAACTTCGTAGTGGAAAAAGAAAGGAAAAAAGGAGGAAAAGAACAAGTGTGCTACTACAATTTCAACTCAGTGCGAACATTACGCAAATGAAACGCACACCTGAGTGTCGAAACTTGAGTGGTACAAACCTTTTTTTTTTTTCCACAAGGACATTTCTACTATCGTATATCTAAAACATTTCAACATCGATTCTCAAATATGGATCACGAATAGAGTGTAACACATGTAACTGTTTTTATTGTGTCAGTCTTTCTACACATCAATTAGGTAATTTCCCATCCACACTATTTTAACTCTTTCACAAACAATAAGAAAAATAAATAATGGACCAAAACTTGGTTTCTTTACTCAACGGATAAGTCAGATGCTGTCGGATTCTCAGATTACTAGAAGTCGAGCGTCCGTTCATCTTAGCTCGATTCGGAATTCAGTATTTTTACTTACAATAAAACTAACTGTTCTTAGCTTCATCTTCACTTGACAGTATAGATAACAGGACGATTAGTCTACAGCCATGCCAACGTCCTGAACTAGAAGAACTCATCAAAAACTTAGGATTTAGAACCGAAGAATCGTTTAACCAGTGAATCTTCCAATTGGAGTATTTGTCGTTTGAAGGTTGCAAATCAAATGCGGTATCTTCACAGTAATCTCACCGCGGCAGCCGCTGTCCGCCCGTCGTCACTTTGTTAATGGGGAACTTTATTTTACTGTAGTACAAAAATAGAAACACGTGTTCTTTCATATTAAAGAAAGCTGGATGGTTTTTACGGCACTGATAAAATAAAATAAGCCGGTCTTTTACTGGATCGAATAGTTCCGTGCAGTTAGCGGAAGCAGGTGTGAATGCTGCAGTGATCACTGGGCTTACATTCCGCGGATGGAAGCGCGGTGAGGCACAGCAGTTTGAGGGCTGGTGTGTGTTAAGATAAGATAAGATAAGATAAGTTAAGTTAAGAGAAGAGAAGAGAAGAGAAGAGAAGAGAAGAGAAGAGAAGAGAAGAGAAGATGAATTGTATGGGCGGTAACAGCCCTATGGCTTACGCCCTTTCCGATATGGGGAAGCCCCTTATCTTTGTCACGTCTAAACATAGCTGTTAACTAAAATAATAAAATCATACAAAAGCTGAAGATGTGAAGTGTCTTCAGAAAAAGAAAATCGTGGTTAAAAACTAAAGATGTATAGAGTCTTTAGCATAACAAGTTAATAACGTGAAGGCTGTAAATGGGCCTTCACAAAAATTAAATAATAATACTACATAAAAATTAACAGCTAACCAACACAATCATCTCAAATAGACGGAGATAAACCTTTCTCTTGAACGAACAGAAAAGCTCTTCGCAATATAGCTGATTCATCCCCGTCAATGACGCCATGTCATTGGGGATATTATAACGTTGTCTGAGATGATTATATCCTGAACAATCTAAAAGGATGGTGTGTGTTAAATACCGGTCTGTATCGCAATGGAGGCTTCAAAATAGGAACAGCGTGGTGTGACTGATTACTATCAACGTTCAACGTTATCGTGTGACATTACAACTTCCGTGCCAAGCCATCAAGAGCAAGTGCCGCGTTGCATTATCTGAGGGATAAATCTCGTTGCAGGGCAATGCTACGCCCCTTATGGCGAATATGACGATGGCAATTCTTCAGAAACTCAAAAGGGATCCCGGGTTCAATTCCCAATGGGGACACAAGTGGTTCGGAGCCCACGTTAAACTGTAGGTCCCGTCCTTAGTAGCTTACTTGCTCGGTTTGGATGTTAATAACAATTCAATCAATCTACAGAAGTTCAAATAGGTAACTTTAGAGCACACATTACAGAGCTGCGATCTTTCGCCGTGCGATTTTCTCGTGTTTGATGTACTCAAGAAGAAGCTGAAATGTCGCGGATTAGCTACAGATGGAGAAGTAACGTAATTCTCACAGACATTCTCATCTGGCTATCAAGAGAGTATAATGGGTTTTGCATTACCAGGCTTGCTACCCAGTGAAACAAATATCTCTGTGCTTGAGGTGTATTCGTTTAACAACTGTACGTATAGGGCTACACCTGTATGTGCTATTTTCTGTCATGAGTAAGATAGACTTGTGTTTTAATTATAAAAATCGTTTTGGCTTAGTTTCATTTCAGTCTTACATATTTTTGAAATCATTTATATTTTAATATATAGAACTGATAATGATGGATGTTTCTGTCTTTTTTGTCGGTAAGTGTATTCTGTGCTCAGTAGAAATAAAAATAATTTAACTGGGTTTTACGACATATGTTAGATAACAATATCATCCATAGACTTATTTTAATTATTATTCAGTTCTGTGTGTTAAATTAGTGTCAATTCAATTTTAAGTACAATATTGCTGGGCGGAAAGTATTCGCTCTTTTTGTCGAGACATACAATTCAATTTGAATTGCCACCACTGCATAAAAATCATATGTTTTAGATTTAGTTTTTTAAGATGGAATGAATCAACAAATCTTAACAACGTAGAAAACGGGATATGGAATTTGAATTTGTTTGCATATTTGTAGTACAACATTTTATCTAGAACGATTACTTGATTTTATATGGAAATGAATGAACGAGCATCTTCAGGTATTGAAGAATAGCATGTTTAGTATGTATATGCAACTAAGAATTTTGAGTACATCTTTCTACAAACTAAGACTTACATTCTGTGATATAGATTGAACGTCATTTGAATATTTCTGTTTTAATAAAGTTTTGGTTCAAAGTACTTACTATATGAGAATGTTATGAAGTTATGGATACACTTGAGATATTCCCACGTGTAGCCTAATCTAATGCAGTCTAATGATACACGGGAAAGCGATCTTAAAGGATATATAATTGATGCATATGTAACTGCTACTATTTTGATGATATATACTCAGTTAATATACAGTGGATTAGTATATTCTCGGCGCTTTTCATTAATACGGAATATAACTTACAGCAGATATAAATAATTTCTTTGCTGTGGGAATCACATTTCCTTGGAAATGTCAAATCCACCATTTTCAACATGTATAATTGAATATGGAAGTATCCAATTCAATATCTCATAAGTAAGAACACTTTATTTGATTCTCTACGTTTTTAGAAATTCTAAAACCATAAAAACATAAAACATTACTGACAGAGCATAATCATATTTATTTAAAACTTGAATTCTTGTGTATTCCAGTCTGGGTAGGAAAACAAAACTTCTCACAATGGTGGAACAGGTTACGTAAATTTTAAGTACATTTAAAATATTTACTGATAAAAAAGTTTACTAACAGTCATGCTGATCTTTTTCTAACTTTTATGATGGTTAGCAGTAAAGGGAAACAATGTTTAGACTTCACGAAGGGAAGGTACGCTTTGACTACAAAAAAAAGCAGAAAAATTAGTTTATTTACAGGGAAACATTTTCGAAGCACTGAAAGTGCAAAGAGCGTTTGTTTGCCATCATGTTCTCTACATGAGGGACTTATTATTTACACAGCCCCAGGGCTTTCTCATAGTCATTTACAAACGCGTTGAACAAACAATACTTTAGGGGAGAAAATATCTCTTTTTATTTTTACTGGGATGCTAGTATCCACATCAAATAATTACATGTTAAATGCTTTTTTCAAAAGTGAAAAGATCAGAGAAAAGGGAGAGGTATTACTTTGATCATACATTATATATATATATATATATATATATATATATGCATGTATGTATGTATGTGTGTGTATGTATAAGGTATATAGGAATTTTCCAATATTATAATCCAAGAGCTGGTAAATTTTGAATGTAAACACTTATATGTTGGTATCTGTTTACAATAATGTGAAAAGGAATGCATGAAACAATTAATTTCTATATTGCAATTTAATGTACTAACAATGTGAAAATAGACATGATGAGTGTTATTTAAATATTAAATTTTGAAAAAAAAAAGCTTAAAATTCTTGGTTAGTTTTGATATCAAAAGATAAATATAATTATCATAAATAACATGGATCATAATTAAAATATACATTAATGGTAAGATGAAAATTTCATCATTGGGAATAATTGCCATTTAAAACAAATGTCACGTTTCATTTGTTGACAAAATAAGTCAACAAGGTGAAATTTGTTTAACAAACATTCAGAGCATTGTGTAAACACAGTTTGTTCATTGGTTGAATAATATTTTTGTTGGGCCATAGGAATATAATGTGAACCGCCATATGTGAGCGAAAATAATTTCAGTCCTTATTGAATCTGTGTTGTCAATTTTGACAATATTTTGTTATATCAATAGTAATATTTACTAAACAGTCAAATTTATGTAAAAAACTTGTCATCATAATCATTACAGAGTAAAAAAACAAAAAAAACATTGTGCTAATTCAACACTTTTTGGTGTTCCAGAGCTTCTATCACTTGTTGTGTTAAATCAACATAACTTTCGGTGTTGAATTCACTGATTCAATATAAAAATAGGTGTTGTCACTGCTGATTGAACACAATGTAGGGTGTCATATTAGCACTATCACAGTGTTGAATCACCGAAATCACACAATAAACGGTGATTTTTTTAAAAGTGGTTGTCACCCTATATATTAAATACATTGTATGTGATAGTTTATGCATTTCTACTATTGTATTGTGCAATCTCATATAATATTTGTCCATTCCTCACACAAAAAACGGGTGGTAGTATCGTATATTGAAGATTTGAATGTTCGAGCATGCAATTTTGAAAGAAGACTTACGTCGTTTCCGTCCGTAACAATAGAAGGATGTCCGAATGATGAAGCAACACCGTTCTTTATGGATAAAAGTGCTAAAACAGACAATTGCATAATCGTTGTTTATGGGTAGTAAGTAACCTCAGTCTGAAAAAGGTTATATCAGAAGTTGACTTACAGAAACAGTTAAGAACAACTCTCAGCAAGGAGACTTGACGGTATGAGCAAGGAAATGAACCCATAAAGATCACTGTGGTTGGATCGAACTTATTCAGTCACTAGTCGGATCTGGTGTTTAACCTTAACATAACCCGATCTGTTGAGAGTACTAGCACAGGAAATCAGAAAATGACACCTCTTATTTAAAAGGCAACGAGCGATACCATTCATCATGCGCACTTACATAATGAAGCGTTCATAAATTTATTGTCAATAATGAAATGTTTCCAAAGTTCATTGGTCGATTTCAAAGTCAGAGATAATAACATGTGTGGAAATGCTTTTTTTTTTCATTTTTAAACAAATGAAAGTATTTTTCTCCATTCTAGTATGCTGTTATGATTCTACCAACCAGAATAAACTGTTCTCCAAACCATAATGGTAACGATACTAGTTATCACCCTACCTTACATGGTACCGAAAACCATGTATTTTGGTAAATTATTACATTATAAATGGAACAGGACAAATTTGTTGGCTTTATAACAAAAGCTTTTACTTTTATAGAACACGGACTCTTACACGGAATGATATTGTCTTGTACACTTAAGTAAACACTTTTAACAAATCGATCTGTGTCATTAACCAGTATTTCATAATAGTTTGTTCCGTTGTATACAATAAATTTCTGTCAATTCTATTTTCATTATAGAGGAATGAAATGTCATACATATACAATTTGGATCTATTTACAGTCATTATTCATACTTTGATATTCAAACCTTTTAGTGTCAATTATTTAACATACTAAAAACTTATAATTTCTAGCATTATCTGAACAGAATGTCATTATTTAAGCTACAATGTAAGTGCTGGTCGAGTTTTCTTATTTTAGCATTAATTTCTTGATTGTTCATTATAAGTAAAAAATAGGTTTACCTTCGCTCTTCCAATAGATAGAATTTTTTATGATACAAATGTTTCATGTTAGAACCTATCTCTCATTGCCACATACACGAGACGAATGGGTTTCCTGTCAAATTTAATATTGGTACAGATAATGGCTTCCTGTGGGTTTCTCTCCCTTGTATGAGGAGGGAAGATGAAGGATAGGGTGTGTTGATTGACGGTTCCCTTGAGGAATTTGAAATTCGGAGCTGACTTTATACTACCAAAAATCCCTTGTTCTGTGGGATGGCTTTCAACACAAAGAATAACAAACGTATTTTCCGAGAACACGTTAGCGTTTGTAATTAATGCAGGAATTCTGGAACACATCGACATTGACTGCACAACCTAACAAGGCACCGGGGAATGGTGTCATCGCTGATCACAAAGCTAGTGGGTTGAGAGGGTGCCGCGAAGGATGTTGCAATTTGCCGAACATGAAGGGCTACAAATCACCTGCTGTCACTGTCGACAGCTGGAAAGGGATTTAGAGGCCTCTTGCAGAGTAGCGTTTGGTTGTTGGCAGCATTGTTATATCGACTGTCATGTACCTTCAGAAGAAAAAGTTTGAATTGTAACATAATACAACGCACCAAATCAAACAGAACTTTCATGCATGTGGTAGATCGCAAGTTCTGTAGCGTATATCTTCTCATCTTTCGATGTGTGTATAGTTTCCTATACTAAACACAGATCATTAGCGGACACTATTAAATTATTTATGCTTTTCCTTCCAAAACAATATCATTCATCATTAAAATTAAAATATGTCATCTTCAAGCAATATACGAGGTCATACTAAAAATCTCATAAAGTTGTTGGTTTCATGTGATGGAAAATCCGTCGGTATTCATCTTGAGTCGTTGGATATTTGAGGGGATAGTGACCTTGGTGACAACACTGTTTGGAAGTGGGTTCGTGAATTTACCATCGAGCGGCAATCAACTGAGTTTTTGTCAAGGTTTGGACACCCTAATGTTGTCACCACTTCAGAAAACATAGCTCGTGTTGAGGCATTGGTGATGGACAGAAGCGAACTCTTAAAGATACCTGCAACTATACAAGATTTTCTAATTGCACTGTCAAATGTATTTTGACACTTATCCAAGATCAAGTTACGTCTCGACAGAGGATGAAGGGGAGAAGGCCTACCCCACGATAATGGGTAGTGGTCTTCAGATAAGGAACTGTGCTACTGATAGACAATTATTAGAGGTTGTGTTAACAATAGATGAAACTATTATTCCCCTTTTTAATCAAGCAACACAAAGACAGTCTAAACAATGGAAACATTTCCCTTCCCCTTCATTCAGAAATTTCAGAGCAGTGTCCAAACCAGTTATTTAATAAAACACTAGAAACAAGAGCAAAGTTAGAACCTAGAAATTCTGCACAGCCAATTGACAATTAACAATAGTTATTCACTCACCATATTTTTTGAATGAGAGCAGCGTGTATGTTGGTATGCGCGTTGTAAGATGTCACCTTTAAATTTAAATGCACAAAACACTATTAATCACTTAGAAAATGAGTTAGAAATCTGAAAATAAATTGTGTCGTATATTTTGTAACGCAATACTACGTTTCTACATTGAGCATCAGACGATATGTAAAGATAATTATTTGTGTTTTCATAACAAAATATAAAAGAGAATAGCTTGTATTTGCAATTCGCCGGGGGTGAAGTGGGACAAAAAATATGTTACCGTTTATTTTAATTTGCTTTTTGGATGTTATCAAGTAACAAAACATGTCTAAATTTTCCTCATGTAGAAGTGCTCTTTTTAATTGCCAGTTCCACTTAATAAAATAGGATAAGATTAAAATTAAAAATACGTTTTATTGCATTTGTAGAGAAAGAATTATCGCATATTGAAATATTACAGTATTTTTAAAAATATCCATCGTATCCTTCAGAATGAAAATCAGTTGTTTCTCTTTAGTTATATTGTCCACAGAAACTCATATATATAGTCAGAACGATTATGTGTTTGTGGAATTAATGTGGGATTAAGTTCTAATCCCCACAATGCAGAGCGAAATGGTGATTGATGTTACAGCAATAACAGTAGCTCCTGGCAAATACGTCGATATTCATGTCTAAATATGGATGCAAATAACATTATATGTAACAAGTGACTTTAAAGTCGGTGACGTCAATTTTATGAGATAATTGAACTTGAATACAAAGTAGAAACACAAAACGATAAAACATATATATTTGTTCGACAGAATTGTTTTATTGGTATTGTGCTTCATTTTAGTCTGGATGTAAAGGAATGATTCACATATATAGATATTTATCGTACACAACATCTATTGTGAGATCGACAACAGAACTGAAGCTGGGTCACTTTTGGTGATTCGGTGACACGGTCTAACTCGAACATAGGCAACCCTATTCGAAACTTGACCTGAATGACTCGACTAACCCAGTGACCAGATTGATCCGGTCTGGGAAACATAATTAACTTCGAATTTTGGCGTCGCATTTTTCGTGGTCCGCGAGTAACGTCTCCGATATTGGTCTTCCCTGACAGAAACACTGTTCAAAGGAAATAATTAAAACCTCTGTTTTGTTTTCCGGGTTCTCGGGCTGGAGCCTAGTCCCGGTGACCCGGTCAAAAACTTATGCGAGTGACCCGATTGACTCGTTCTAACTCTGATCGACAAGGATAAAGAAGTGTCGTGGGAGGGAATCGAACCTGATTTCCTGGCCAGCGGTCCGACGCTTTACTGCCTACGCTAAGGCGGTAACTGCCAGCCAATGCTTTAGAAATGTTTATTTTTATTCATCAAGTACTTAAGCACAAGCCTAACCGATGGATGGCACTTGTGGTTGAGTGACGTTAGTTCGTGATTACTATACAGAATCCCCCCTATGAAAGGGACACACAACCATCGTGATTTTCTTCATGTACACGAACACACACATGCATTTTCAAACATGTTCTAACATGCATAGCAATTTCATTCCTTCACTTGTGAATCACTAAACTAACTCATATTACACGTTGAAGCCCTTTTCATTCTTGTTGACCTGACTAGAATAACACTGATTTATCCTCACCAGAGTCAAAAAGGCGTTCATGGATGCAAACATAATTTTTGAAAACAGTGATTTCATTGAGATACCAAGTTGAAACTTTACCAAGAGCTTTTTCAAATATGGACAAATCAATACAATTAAAAAGACATATTATATTTGAGATATCATTTTTCAAAATTTTAAAATTTGTTCCTTAATTTTAAACATTTAAGTGAGTATATACGGTGTAACATATCATATTAAAACTGCATTAAATTCTGAATAGAACGGTGCTTTTTTTAAAAAAAATATCTCAATTCTCAGCTGAGATATTAGGGTTTATGTGTTGTACGGTGGCACCCAAATCATCTTGTTCTTGAAGTTTTGAATCCTCATAACTAAAAAAACAGGACGAAATAGAAAAGCAAAAATTGATATTTAAGTTATTCTTGCATAGTAATTTTAGCATACTGAAAATTTAAAGGATCGCAAATATTTCGGTGAATGCCATTGTACCACTTGATATGGAGTGACCCTAATCAATACAGATTGAAAACAAATGTTTCATAGTTGTACTTGTAACGAGTATTAACTTGATGTTACCATATTGAACAGCTTTGCAACTTTAAAAATTCTATTGGTCGCTTTCCGTGATTCTCAGTGTACAATCTTAAGTGAATGAGTGGTTTCGTCCCTCGTCTTGTGATCAACGGGTCCTGAGTTCGATTCCCGGTACAACACATTGAACGTAGTGAGTTATAATGAACTTTAAACCGTAGGTCATTTTCTTAAGATACCATGCCTATCTGTGAAACGCAATGGCAAACTACTATATGTTCACCTTGGCTTTCCAGTTATTGATCTTCCTTCGGGTAAAACACCAATCACCATCAGTTGGAATGCCAGTTACTTAGACTGCCCAAAATATTCGACGATATGCGACAATGTATGGATGATCGGTTTCAGAATAGATCATTAAATTATTTCTACGAAGATATGGGAAGGAAATAAACACGATATTGAAACAATCCAAAGTAGGTTACAAAAATAGCTACTCAAATCATCAACAAACTATATAATGATATAAACATATCAATATATAGGAGACGCCTAGAGCAAACAAACTGAAATGATTGCAGAATATGAATTAGGAAGAAAAATATGTTAAAAAGTGAATTTGGAACTCCTATAGATGTTGGGAAATACATATCTAATTCTAAATCTTTCTTTATTCTAATTCTAAATCTTTGAAAAGCAAGTCTAGTAGTATATAACCTTAAATGACAACGTAATTATATCTATAAACTTATAACAAAAATATAAATATTCCACTAAAGGAACATACGAGTGTAGGAAAATGAAATAATTTATGCAAATATGATGGGATTTGACGAAACATTCTTCCTCATTCAACCACGAAATTATAGTACCCAGTTTGGTCGGATAAATGCAATGAAAGGTGGGATTGGGTGAGTGTTATATTACATACTAAAAGTAATTATAACTAATCGCTAACAATGTTAGTATTAAAGATAATAACAGATGTGTTAGAATACACGAAGATAATCCAAAATTAAGTAATTGTAAATGATATATCTGTGTACTTCAGAATATGAATAGTATTTGGCATCTATTCTGCAGAGTAGTTAGCAAATGCACTTGGGTATATCGATTCTATTGTTTCGGAGTGTAGATACACAGATTTCTAAGTTTCATCAGGTTATTTGGACGAATCTTGAAAACAAAAACGAGTGTTAGGGTTATCATTGTCCATACATAAATAAATACCATGCTGCTGTTTCCAGAGAACATTATCATGTTTTATTCATTTACTCTCTTTCAGCGCTCCGAGAATAACACTGGACTGCTTCAAGTTTCATCTAACTGTATGGCATACAACAGCAGATAAATTAAGTTTCGAAAAAGAAAACTATCTGACAAAACCTCAAACAAGCACCAATGAAGTCATTCAACATCTCTCCGAATGTGTGGTTCTCCGGTATCTTTTCTCAAACGAGTCATCGGCACGAAATTGACAAATCGAAGGATAAATGAAAGGTTCATTATTTTTTTAATCTGTGAATAAATTGCACATCCATTCTATCATGTTAGCATAAACGATACAGTTTGATTCCTCTCATTATTTGATCGGTGCAGCTGCTTTATATCGCGCGTGTGTGAGTCACTGAGCGTTTACAGAGCTTTGCTAAAACCTATATTACAAAACATATAGAAATGTTAGAAGACTGGTAATGGTGTCATGATGGTAAATGAATAGGCTGCCACATAAAATTGGCATATATGCCTACAAAATATGAAGCTTCGTTCCAATATGGCGCGCACCGTTTTTAAGATGCAGAAGTAGTTAATCATGGAAATCTGGTAATGTTTTAAATCTACTTCTAAGGAATATTTTAACCTTAACTTTGTACAAACGTATCTCGATATCTTGAATATCGAACCTAAAAAGGAATTTTGTAAATAGTTTATTTCCTTATAGGTGATAAAAATGTCTGAAATTCCTAGCATTGTAAAAGAAATGGCAACATGTTAGAATGATACCTAGTTCAGGGTTTCCACCTTTCTGTTGAGGAAAATCGGAACAGGGTCCGTATCGGGGTATTAGTACTACCAGAGGTACCTCAAAGGAAAAATATTACCATTTAAGCTTTAAAATGTTTTTCTGGTGAACCCTGGACTTCTTTTGAAGTTAAAATTACTACAGATTTAGCTAAAATAAATTGTACTTTCTCTTATTAATTATTCAACCAAGACTTTTAGCCACATCCTAAAAATTATCCTCTACTTGTAAATAAGAAAGGTGATTCCGGAACTGTTACCTTAGGAGCATTAATAATTTGTCATACATATTGGCGTTTTGCCTTAGCGTTTTGACAAGATGTAAATTTTGATTCTGAATTCAGCTAGTCATTTTTAGTAATTAACGTACCTGAAAGGTCCTTATACACATATAAGCTGATAAGACTGAAAATAATTGTCTTTACAAGTAACAAACAAGGACAAATATATAGAGGCAAGTAACACTTCAAAATTAAGTCTTCCGACAGCCCTACACATGGAAGCTGTCTTGTACTGATTCTTCTGTGCGTAGAGGAACTGAAGAACACGCATAGGAAGAACTTTCTTGCAAAGATTTGCTTTGTCATCATGTGGTAAGACTCAAGAAGTAAAGAAAAAAAAAACGAAATCATATTTGCATGTTTCATAGAAATAAGTGTGGTTCTACGCCTGCTTGAAATCTGAACGGTGAAAATCAGGACAATCTGCATCCCGACGAATATTGCATCTGGGCGCGGGACAACAGGACGTAAACCGGGACGGTCCCGGTACAATCGAGACGGGTGGCAACCCTATACTAGTTACTAGTGCTTTGTAACAGCATTTGAGTGTTTATGTTTTCATTTTGTTATTTAAACCTCTTTGGGTAGGACAAAATTTGAAAGTAACTATAAAAGTCAATTGTGAGAGTTTTCTTAACGTAGGGAAATAATAATAGACGCTAATACCATTATATAATATTGAGTGCGTTAATAGAGCTATATATAACCATTTTAATGTCATGATCAAGCAGAACGTAATTGCCATTTTAAATTACATTTCAAAAGGTTTGTTTGTATACTGAAAATAAATAGTGACCTTAGTTAAAATATGTTAGCATCTACATGTCAACAGTCTGACACAATATTATGAAGAATCCTTTGTTCTAAACACGACATAACCAAACATACGATTGGCTTAGTACGGGCAATTATATATCTGTCTCATCTTGTCACATTCAGATTTTCAAAGCAAAAATGTTTTGTTTCCATTGTTGGCTCTACTATTGCAAGGAAAAAACAAGAGGTATTAACTTTATCGCTGCTTCCAATTTTCTTGTTCACCACAAAATCTACATAATTGCTTCATAATGAAAAAAGTCTAACAGTAAGTTTTAAGGGGGCGTTATTGATGGGCACAGAACTATAATTTTATTTTGTATTAGGTATTGGTTTTGTTCCTGCAAATCGTTTCTCTACAAGTTTAGAAATGTTAGTTAGAAGTGTTTTCGGTACCTAAAAGAAGTGAAGACCTTGAATATTCTACTCACAAGGAAACTGTCTCTGATGGGACACGATAATATGCTTGAAACTTCAAATGAACACTCCTGTAGTACTACGTTTCGCAGATTTGCGGTACTTCAAAATTTTCGAAATTGTGCTCTGAACGCCTGAAAGGTAGGCAAAACTTCATACATTTGTGATGAAGTTATAAATTTCATATACACTTTTATATAAAAGGTTGCGCTGAATATAATTTAAATGTTAGATTAAAGTTATTGATGAAATTGACCTGTTAATTACCTATTAATCTCTGATCCCTGCCAAATGCGAATATTATATAAATACAGAGTGACCCAAAGGGAACTTCCCATCCTGTTAATTACGTAACCAATTGATTTCCAGTAGGAATCCCGACACACACCTCTAATATTAAGGATGAATGCACCATCGTGGTTACGCATTGCATACTGCCCCTTTCTATTGTGGTCTATTGGTAAAAAGTAAAATTTCCTTAAATGACAACATGGGTGTCAATGTATGCTTAAATGACCAGCATGTCAATGGTCTTTAGTTTCTTTTTACAAAAGCATGTGATCATTTACTACTTTCTTTGAACACTTTGAGAGAAATTGCGTTTGGAAATCTCAAATATTTAAAAGTGAAACATATAGAATCACCAAAACATTTACTAATTATATAGTTTATATCGCTTCCGGTCGTATACAGTTCTTGCTTCCATCACTAGAGTGCGCAGATATTACATGACTATTTTAGGGCCATATAACAGTCACTCTTCCAGTTTTAGTTTTTTACTGCAAACATTAAAATGTTCACAAACACACCTATAGCTGTATAACTACTCGAAACTCATTAGCAAATTTAAAAAAAATCGAACCTTTAGCAAGAGTTCCGAAAGATAACGAAACGTAGTATCCAAACATATTCAACTCAACACATGAAGAATGTACTGAAAAAAATAACTTGCCATTCTGAATTTTTCGTGGGAGGCAGTGATGCACCCCGGAGTCCTTCTCCAGTGTATGATGAGCGATGCAGGGCTCTCATAACGTTTAACATAGTAAATTGTATTACCCACTTAACAATTGTATGTAATTATGATCTTCCTTACATTTTGTAGTACTGAAGGATAGGAATTGTGTTGTATCGCTCGGAATTAATCAAGTTACAATAGGCATCTTTTTTCTGTTTTCAAAGAGATCCAAAAGAACTTGTAAGGCTCTTTTGTTGCCGTCACTCGCTGAAATTATATTCAGAAAAAAATATTACCAAGCTTAACTTTATAATATTTGAGATTTCCAAACGCGATTTCTCGCAAAGTGTTAAAAAAAACTAGTAAAAGATCACATGCTCTAGTAAATAGAAACTAAGAACCATTGACATGCTATGTCACTTGACTCATGTTGTCGTTTTTTAAAAAAAATCACTTTTTACCACTAGACAATAGTAGAAAGGGGAAGCATGCAATGCGTGACCTCGATGACGCATTCATCCTTAAATTAATAGGTGCGTGCGTCGGGATTCTTACTGGAAATCAATTGGTTATGAAATTAACGGGATTTGAAGTTTCCTTTGGGTCACGCATTTGACAGGGATCAGAGTAATTAATTAACACGTCAATTTCATCAATAACTTTAATCTAACATTTAAATTATATTCAGCATAACCTTTTATGTAAAAGTGTATGTGAAATTCATAACTTCATCACAAATGCATGAAGTGTTGCCTACTTTTCAGGCGTTCATAGCAAACATTTCGAAAATTTTGAAGTCCTGTAACTCGCGTACCGCGAATCTACGAAACATTGTACTACAGGAGTGTTCATTTGAATACATCATCAACGCACTGTGGAAGTTTCATGCAGATTCTCGTGTCCCATCGGAGACAGTTTCCTTGTGAGTAGAATATGTACAGTAAATTTATTATCCGTTGTACGTTGCAAGGTAGCTTTGCTTACATTTCGTACTACAGTTGCCCCTACCACCGTCGCACGGAATTGTTTTAATGCTAAGTAGCAAGAAAGTGCAATCCTGCCTTAACTTTAAAATCGTTTTTAGTGAATTCAAAGTTCTGGAAATTGTTTCTGTTATTATATTGTCCATCAGGTCCATCACTGAAGTAACTCTGGAAACGTTAAGAAAGCCTCAGGTCACTGCTTCCATAACTGACTTTTCTAGATAGTTTCACATTTTGTCCCACCCAAACAGATTTAAATAACAAAATGAGAACATATACATTCAAGTGTCGTCAGAGAGCACTAGTAAATATATTATTTTAAATTTTTTTTCTCGAATCCAAAAATTGAAATGCATCAATGTTTCACCTATAACTGAATCAAGTAGGGTCCATTAGTCGCTACTGTCGCAAAAAATAAAAAAAATAAGGAAACAACAACAGTTAGAAAGTTGATAAAATAACCGCTGGTTTCCGCAAAGCATAATAAGTGACGCGAGATGACGTTTGCAGTCAAATGATATATTTGCTTAAAGAACATACTGACTAGTTCTTTCGTACTATACAAGTTTTTCATCTAGAATCGTAGTTATACAATATAGGACAAATAATAGTAATGTAATGTATTTTCCCCTGATAGGCATCTTCCTTCTATCCACTCTAAACACAGCCACGAGTTTGAAACTAACTCACCAAGTAAAAATCCATTGTGTGTCGTTATCAAAGACACTCTAAAAAGGAGAAATTAAGTTATCACGAAACAACAAAAATTTACATCTATTCTACGTAGAATAAGACTTTCGTTGTTTCAGTGTAATACAAGAAATCACTATAATAATACAGATATAGATAATCAACTAAACATTCATCGCAGATTTCAGAACTAGACGTTTTACCTGCTTTAATACAAAAAGCAGTTATAGCAGGCCAGCATCACAACAACTTGAATCGCGACATCATTAAGAAAATTACCAATAGGTGGCTCTATATTCGATTTAATATCACATTTCTTTTCTATTTCTTCTAGTAAACGATATTTTCCAAATATTCGTACTTAACTGAATCAATACATTATTTTACAATGGAATGACGTACGAAATTATGTCATTACACACTGAAAGCTGAGTAAACTTTGGTTAAATACAGTTTTTATCTACAACTTCGATTGCTAAGTCGACTTGTCTTACAATGACATTACTCGTTACCTTGCTTGTGATTCAGCGACGCTGCCTTAGGATACCTAAGATGAACATCTTTGAATTTTTTTTACACATAATCATAGGGACTTTTGTTATGCTTTGTACACCGGTGTATGAGCAATCATCTCTCCTAGTTTGTGGCAGTCTCTTGTGACACACTGGGTGCACAGTGGAAGCTCTACAAATGAGTAGTTAAGGAGTACAAAATTGATATCTGCTAACAGAAGCGTTAAATTTCTGATTATAAATAAAAATATACTATCTTCTACAAAAGGCGGAATCTTCTATAAAATTAACTATGGTTTCACATTTCATCTGGAAAAACGTTTCCATTGGGCAGACGTGTAACTTGACACGCGGGCTTTTAATAACTTGATATCGATACGAAAAGGAATATAATAAATACTTTCTTTCTGTTCACAAATACAAGTTTCTAACGAAAACTAATAATCTTGAACAAAAAGTGCAGACTGGCAGAGAGGCATGTAATATGTAAAAGCCATGTAATGATTCTCTCAGCGTGTTCACAATTAAAAATAATGATTTATCCAGGAAATTTCCATGGTGACTGTTGGGAATAAGGATTAAAGGTAATTAACTCATATGATCAAAATGAGAGACGTTCTTCCTCGAACAATATTAAGCGAAAACAAAATATGTTGTGGATGTGGAGAAATTAACGAGGAAACTACTAATAACGTTGAATTTCTTGTATACTCAATTTGTTATTATTAGTATACATTTTGTACCCTAATTGAAGTTATCCATCGTAATTATCCGCTTCTGTTCTATGGTATGGCGATATGTGATCTTGTTTCAAGTAGCCAGGTAAAACCACTACGTCGTTTTATTAAAATAAGGATTATTAGTGTTAGTTACATAGACTTGTATGACTTTGGTATCGTTTAGCATTTTTGTCTTCTCTTGCATGTCAAAACTGGTGTGGTTTTAATTTAGTGTTATCTGAGTTGCAATTCTGACACAAGTGGGGAAATCTATACCTTACATTAAGAGATGTGAGTTATCCAACGACCAGAAATATTTAGGAAAACAAGTGACAAAACTTGAAATAAAGTACATTTTCTTACCACGTATTAATTTGAATTTAATTTTTAAGACCTTTAGACAACTTTAGCCAAATAATCACGTTTGAGAAGCACTTTCATTGTATAAGTAATACTTTGTAGCTGGTAGGATTCCATTCTCCAATGATGAAACACTATCTTTATTTTATTCTTATATACTTTACATACAGAAAAAGCCATACATACGTAAAAACAAGTCAAATGTAATTTCAATGGTTTAAATGTAGTTGTATTGAATATTTGTGTTCACAAATTCTGCAAAATTTAACATTGATTTCCTGCCTTAAAATGAGATCTGAGTTACGTAGATCAGCATTTTCGGAAGCAGTTTCTTGAGATCCTGAAAGCAACAAGAATCAGTGTTCTTACCTCTCTTGTTATGATGAAAAATCAATTTCTTTCCTCCAGTTCTCTGGAAGTTTGTACA
Organism: Lepisma saccharinum; assembly: GCA_022664845.1. NCBI lineage: Eukaryota > Metazoa > Arthropoda > Insecta > Zygentoma > Lepismatidae > Lepisma > Lepisma saccharinum. The sequence continues at coordinate 35,526 of JAGDQP010008816.1, read as the reverse complement.
GAGAATAATTGCTATTTGTGATAATGTATAACATTGTTAACAATTTCCATAGCAACATATTCAAGATCTACTCTGGTTCATTTTTGTTAAGTGTTATCAGGAAAATTCTCAACACCAAAAGGAAGAAAGAAAGAAAGAAAATACCTGAGTATTTATATGCTGTTTGAATAACAGTTACGTGGCATTGTGTGAAAAGAATAAAAGAATCATGTAAATAAATAAAGAATTAGATATTATACGTCCATTTTGTTGTATTTAAACGTATCACCATATTTGTTGATATAGCGTGATATACCATGTTTTCTTTTGAGTAAGTTTCGAATTTTATTTATGACCTTTAGGGATCTTTAGCTCTGGCCCCCTATTGTTGTAAATGAGTGAATGAATTGTTATTAATGTCCTAAACGAGCTGGTGAGCTTCTAAAGACGAGACCTACAGTTTTTGGTAAAGTGGACTCCGTTCAATATACCCCAGAGGGATTTGAACCCGTGACCACGCCCACAGAAAGCGTATTGATGTAAGTGCAGATATATATTGCGTGTCTTTATTTCTAGGTTTTATTGTGTATCTCGATTTTCAAATGCGAGGAAGTTGACTATCTGATTATCTGAATTGCAGTACTTAGCACACCGTAAAACAAAATTATTGCATATAGCTAAATAGTGTTGGCGCAGCATTTTAAATGAAAACAGTTGTGAATCAAATTCAAACGAATTCACTAAATAATTTCAAGACATCAACTAATCTGGTTACCCTAAGCACTTTCGCCAAACTTTTTGAGCATGTCAGAGTGAACAGGTTGAAAATACAGTCTGGTGATTAATGTTTCTATTTAGTTATTTTGCCTTATTTTGTCATTGTATCAGTTTTAATATACAGAATACTAGTGGCTCGCATAAGCAAATGCTTGTGCGTATGTCTAAATTTAAAGTCAGTTGCATACGTTCAATTGTTTTAGTAAATTCTTTACTTTACTTCAAACAAATTTTCCCTAATCTTCTATTTCTTCATTGAATAAAATTTCAAGCTATTGTGAGGCTAATATTTGGAAATTGAATGAGAAACTTCTCTTGATTCACATAAATAGGCATTATAAAAATAACCTGCTGCCATGTTATTAATATGTTACGTTCTTAATGTTGTACTTGTAGGAGGAGTAAATCAAAAACTAAAAGCAACTTTCAGATATCTTTATTTCCATACAAGAAGATGAACTACTCATATAACTTTTTCACAAAAATGCCCTGTGCACGGCAATGCAATTACGATACCGTGCAATTAGCTTCTGCATCCCGTCTGCGAAGAAGACTTTCGTTTGCTCACAAAGCCACGTCTGCACCGCCTGCTGATGGGGAAGCAACTGAAAGCCAAGCCGGTTCACATTGCCCTTGCTGTATGAAGCCAAGCATTATCGTGGAGTACGAGCACCTCCTTGTCGCTTTTGACGAATTGCAGATTTCAGTTTGTCTTGGAGGACCACACAATAGCTTGCACTATTCCCAGTTTCACCATATGGGTTCGACTCAGGCAGGATCGGTCCCTTCACATCCCAAAATAGAGTTAGCATCACTTTCCTGCAGGACGGCTGCTATTTGAATTTCTTGCGTGCAGGGGAAGACGAGTGTTTCCATCCCAGGCGAAACCATGCTGCTGATACTCAGATGTGAGTTCCTTGGGTACCCACCTCGCACAAAGTTTATGGTACCCTAATTCATCATGCACTTTATATATGCTGATCCGAAACTGATGTCCAAAAGTTTCGCCACCCTTGCTATTGTGATTCTCCGATCATCGATAACATTGGTGTCCACCCATTGGTGCATTCGTGGAGCGATGCGTCCATACGTGTGACCTTTTTGCTCCACAACATTCAACTGAATGGGGCAGTGGTGAATACTCCTACTTCCACGTCACTTCAAGTATATACGTGATGGCGTCTTCGTTTATTCCTGCGACAACACAAACTTGACGTTAGTTTTTAATTTACCGTCGTATATTTTAAATTTGGTTGTATTCTGCTCTAATTATGTTGTGCTCTATTCCGTATTTTCATTACGTATTTTAAGTATAATTTAGGCAGTGTATAACAGTAAGAAATGTTGGCTTACATCCCACCTCCTGCCAGCCAGCACCGATACGGAGAAGTGTCGCAGTCAGCCCAGCCGATGTAACGGTGGAAGTAGAATGGAGGTCCAGAGATTAACAATACCCAGAAGTGATCAAGCGTGAATTCATTTAAAGTGTACAAGAGCTGGACAATAAATGTACTTATTTACTATGTTAGAAGCGCCATACGGTCCATCTCTTCTGTGGAACAATGAAGAAGAAATTGATTGAATTATTGATGGAGCAGGAACGTGACCTCTACAAAAAGTGGTGAAAGAGAATTGGATGCTTTGGAATGTGGACATGGAGAAGGAAAGAAAATGTTAGCTGCATACAGAAGAACATAAGGAAGTGCTGGTGGAATACGCGAAAAACGAAAAATAGTGGATATAATAAGGAAGAGACAGTGGCTGCATAGAGAAAGAAAGCTGGTTAGAACATTGCCTGGGACGAAAATTGAGGAAAAACGTCACATTCAGAGACAAAAAGAAAAGCGCAAGTCAGAAATCAATGAAGAGGACTTTACGTGCCACGACTAATCCGCCGCTTTCGGTTGAACAACAATGATAATAACGCATTATTATAAGCAAAACAAACAAAATCAACGTTGGTGCAATTGCCATTTTTAATGCCTAAGTAAGCTTCAGTAAAATGGACTCGAAATCACCGCGTGTAATCCATCCACATAGAACTTGAACGCGTGACCACGGGCACAAAAAATAAAAGCAACCCTTTGAATGTTTACTAGTAAAATTTTAAATACGTACATAGTATGTTTTTGTTAATAAATTAAACTTAATTTTGCTGTAGTTTTATACATATCGTGCCAAAACTTTATTTTACTAGTATTTAATTTTATCATATCTGTCAGAAATTAGTAATATCTTAAAAGAATTTTGATACAAATGAACTTACGTGCAGTTAAATCAGTTCTACGATATATATTAGTGCTGTTAGTATGCCCCAATATACTAAATAAAAGTAAACAGTTATTGGAAAGTTTGTCAAACGCAATTCTAAGATGCTGTAAAATTTAAACCTAAACACAGCAGATCGAATACAAAAAGTAACGTGCGAAACTCCATAAGAAGTGCAAAGTAGAAGACTAAAAGCATAATTTAGGCTGGTGAGTCCTCTTTCTGTGCTTACTGTAATGTAGCCAGATTTGGAGTGCACCGATAACGTCATAAAGCCTTCAATGACCTTTGAGGTCTTTGGAGGGAAAAACTGTACACTGTAAACCATAGGAGCTACAATCGGTTTCTCGATGAACAGATGTCCTTTGTTCCACTGATAATCCAATTCTGGATTAACCCATTATTTGTGGAGTGCATCGTGTCTTTATTCAAGGAGTGTACAGAGAATATCTGGCATATTCAATGGTCAACAGAGTCTTAAATTTTATTGAGAACCTATGGGACTACTTGAAACAACGAGTCAGGGAGAAACATAATCATCCGAGGAACTTCACTAAACTTCGGGAATAACTTAGAACAGATTGACTTCAAGTCTATGTTTACCACACTCATACATTTGTGGAGTCGATGCCACATCGTATTACTAGTCACTCCAAGGAAGAACCCAGTAACTATTAAAAACGATTTTGTATAGCAACGTTATTTTTGCACTGTATCCTTACTTTCTCAAAATTGATAAAATTTTAATGGCATCAGTAAAAACCCTGTTTATTACTCTTCTGAAACGCCATAATCTGATTAAGCTTTTAAAACGCTACATAATGCAGTTGTGGTTTTGAATTGTAAGTATAGAAGATTTAAGACTAAATCGAAAGTGGGCTGCAGGGAAGCAAACTGGCCCACACCAGTTTTTAATGATTATCGTAAATTAGACCACGAGGAACATGAATTTGAAGGCATTTTGACGATCCGAGTTTCGGAACTCGAGTTATTCGAACTGAAAGTCACCAGGGAAGCAAAGTGGCCCACACCGGGTTTTAATAATGATCGTAAATTAGACCACAAGTAACATGAATTTGAATGTACTCCGACGTTTAAACTTTTGGAGCTGAAGATATCCTTACTTGAAATTTAATATGGACGTAGTGGTGGAGATTTTCAGCATAATTTTGAAACAAAACCTTTTCTGGATTGCAATTCATGAAAAGTTTCACTTTTTATATATAGTAATGACAATTTTCCGATTCATGATAGGTTGTTTCATTTGTTCCTACATAGTAATGAATATTACGAATAACACTTATTTATCGACTTTTTTCTATTTTTACTTTTAGGCACATATATAATTTCTAAATTTACATTATTCATTTGTATTTTTATTGACTGAATAACACACTGACACTATATTGGTATAATGTACTGAACTACAAATATCGAAATATTTACAACTCAAGAAAATGATGATTCAGTTCTTCTTGTATCTTGATTAATGTTCAATATGAGCATCAAGAAGCCAAATTCTTAAGGGCTCATTCTGTTTGTTAATCAAGTGTATATCTGTACCCGTATTAAAAGAATTCTTCTACTTTCTCTTGAATGGTTTCACGGTGATCAATCGCTGGTAATCCTGTTCTTCTACTTGGGCTATAGCAGTGTATTGGTCTGCAGAATGCTCTTGCCAGAATAGCCATGTGGATATTTGCTCCCCAGCCTTCTCGAGCTATACTGCCGTCACTCATATTTTCGTTGGAGACGACCTCAGAGCTATTATATATGAAGTTTAGGAGATCACCTTCGTTGTGTCTAAAAGTAAAAATTATATATGTGCCTAAAAGTAAAAATAGGAAAAAGTCGATAAATAAGTGTTATTCGTAATATTCATTACTATGTAGGAACAAATGAAACAACCTATCATGAATCGGAAAATTGTCATTACTATATATAAAAAGTGAAACTTTTCATGAATTGCAATCCAGAAAAGGTTTCATTGCAAAATTATGCTGAAAATCTTCACCACTACGTCCATATTAAATTTAAAGTTCGGATATCTTCAGCTCCAAAAGTTTAATCGTCAAAGTACATTCAAATTCATGTTACTCGTGGTCTAATTTACGATAATCATTAAAAACCGTTGTGGGCCAATTTGCTTCCCTGGTGACTTCCAGTTCGAATAACTCGAGTTCCGAAACTCGGATCGTCAAAATTCCTTCAAATTCATGTTACTCGTGGTCTAATTTACGATAATCATTAAAAACCGTTGTGGGCCAATTTGCTTCCCTGGTGACTTCCAGTTCGAATATCTCGAGTTCCGAAACTCGGATCGTCAAAATTCCTTCCAATTCACGTTCCTCGTGGTCTAATTTACGATAATCATTAAACACCGGTGTGGGCCAGTTTGCTTCCCTGGTGACCTCCAGTTCGAATAACTCGAATTCCGAAACTCGGATCGTCAAAATTCCTTCAAATTCCTATTTCTCGTGGTCTAATTTACGATAATCATTAAAAACTGGTGTGGGCCAGTTTGCTTCCCTGCAGCCCGAAAGTGGTAATACCGTAACTTATTGGAATCTCTTCACAAAAGTCAATTTTAACTGAAGTTTATGTGTATAGTATACGAAGTTCACTTTTTAATAATAATCATGATAACTTCAAACTAAAGTAATAGTGAAATATTACTGTAAAATTGATTAATTTCTCTTTTTGCGATATTAAAATTAATTTTGGCTCTGAATTCCCTCATAAAACGAAACGGATTGAACTGATTTCAAGAAACTGAAAATATACCCATCGTAAGAAAGAGGAAAGTTTGGGAGTTACAGAAAAAGTAAATATAAGAAAATTTCCTTTGTAGTTTTTTGTGTAGAGCTTATTACTTGAAATGTTTTCGAATGATTTAAAGGGAAAATATGTAATAACTTTTGCTGGTAGTTGCTTGTAGTTTACGATGATAAATTTATGAGTTCAAAAGGAAGAAAAGTGTTAGTTAGAAAGTAGCAGGACACGTTTTGAACAATACCAACCATTAGTAGCAAATTTTCTAACTTGTTAAGGAATAAGCGATGAATATAAATTAAGGTGACCCCCTTCCTAGTTCCCATGAATCTCTCGTCTCATGTAACGAACTCTACTGCCTGAATCGGAAGACGAGGAAAACTTTTTCTCGGGAGAATTTTCATTGGGAAGTCTTTCTTTTTTTAACTCGTAATTTTGTTCACTTTAAACTGTGCATGCAAGATCAGGTTGAAGGAAGATGTCCCATTCGACTCACGAATCCCAAAACAATATGTCCATTTCTTTATTCCTAGGCGACTTCTCCTTTCTCCCAGCGCTACTCTTGCTCTTACTATCGGCTGGTCTTTGTGATCAAATTCATTTCCATAATGGCAACATACATCTGCCGTTTCGTGGGGGACCCCAAGAACAGACTTTTGGCGTGCAGCTAGAGACTTTCTTTTCCATCCTTTTACTAAGCAAAAAGTAACTCTTCTTCTTTCCCGTTTCTCCTTTCTCCCTTCAGCTGTCCTCCTTCGAGAACATATAAATTGCTTTTCTTCGCTTGCTACGATTCTAATATTTCATGCTTTCTCTTCTTCTCGAGTATTTCTCGTTTTGAGTCAACCCTTGAACGCCTCACGATGATGCAATGCATTAACTTTCTCCGTTAGACCTTCCGTGTCCATTCCTTAAAAATCTTACTCTTTTACCCTTTCTGTTCACTATTCACTCACTTTTTCTTCTCGCGGTATACAATAATGGAAATGATGGCAACTGGAATTCGAATCGCACATCACACCAATGTAATATAAAATATTGAAGAAGAAGGAAAAGCAAAAAGGACACAAATTTCATTTTCTTTAATGTTTTCTTTAACACAGTAGCTTTCTAGGGTTGCCACCAGTCCTGATTTTGTATGGTTATCACCTATTTTCCATAGAAACTCTCCTGTGTACGGACAATAAGATGACTGGGCACTCAATTACATTTTTCTGTTTTATCTACCTTGTTGGACACCTTGGACGAGAATCAGCCGATTGAGTTACTCAAAGCTGATCTGTTTAGTCATTTCTATTATTGACATAGTTGCGGCTCTCCAACCTAGCCCAAATTTCAAAGTCGTTTATGTATTCGTTAATGTATTCAACATTACAAAGTTTTGGCCATTAATAAACATTGAACGAAATTTTCTTTTTAAGTAACATGAGCCTCTTGTGTAGCCTAGTTGCTATCGCGCTCGACTACAACGGTCTCGGATTCGATTCTCAGTGGGGGCTCCAAATTTCGGTGTTGATCCAGCATCGTGAGGACAATTGGGAAGCTACTTGAATAAAAGAAGTAGCGGACTGTGGTCATGAAATTCAGACGTACGGCTATAATGAAGCATTACGCTGACCCCGTGAGACCCTCTACTTGAATGTAATATAGTCGTTTGACAGACCAGGGCCCGTAAAGGGCTGTCGTGCCATCCAGTTAAGAAACATGCATGTTTTGATTAGAAGGAAAAGATAAGCTAAGTAATGGTTTTATTATAGACAAAACCAAAGCGCCCCTGTATAAATTAAAATTATCTTATAATGTATCCAGAAGAAAGAATTTAAGTCATAGGGATAAATGGAGTTTACTAAAGGAATGCCTGTTAGTTTTAGAATCGATGTCACAGATTTTCCTACCGGTTTCCATGACTAATCCAACGGTGTATGTAAGTAACGGCCGGTGGTTGTCTCCACTCAAGCCCGCCGCCAGCTACTAAGAGTAGGGACCCACGAACATTTTAGGGAAGGACTTGGACTCCTGAAACATACATAAAATTAAATATTTGTATTGGGACAAGGAAAATTTACGAGGGCTCAGCCCTGGCTGGGGGCCTGGACTTTCACTATGTGTGAGAGGACTGGGTAGCTAATCAGTCACAATCAATCAACGTAGAGATAAATTATGTAACGTATACACAAAAGAAGAAGTGACCAGATTTTCAAATAAAGGGACGTTAAATCAATTAGTTACGATTTTCAGAAAACTTATACAAATATCGTAGCTATAATATTGAGGATAGAATTGGATAGTTTGTCACAATTTTTCGTGGCTAGAAATTTGTGTGACTGTTATTGGTATTGTTAATATCAGTTTTAGAAGCTTTGAAGATTCACTAAACGCGTTCTGCAAGCTATTTTGAACTTTAAAAATCTAACAAGCCCACAGCTCGTGACATTGATCGAAATTCTTCTGCTGAGTAGATTGAAGACAGTTCGTGACGACAGAGCTTTCCTTTCTCAAGAAAAGTGTAAATTGAACATAATTTCTCCATTGTTTGGTTTGGAAAATTAAAAAAAAAACTCGGAAATATCTCTGGAGTAAACAGCGTGGCTGCCATAACGTGCCATGTGAATGTAAAGGGGATTTTGCTTCGCAAGTAATCACATCGCATACTTCCTTTGCTTCCATTATCCTATCCGTTTTTTCACTTTTTCTTCTTTTTGATACCGTGTTTGTATTGTCTGTTGTTTCACTCGAATCATCAAGCTGGTCTTCTTATACGTTTAATATTTGTTTCAAAGTGGAACATAGCTTTTGTGCCAAGGAATTGCTTTTTCTTTATTTTAAAGTTGATTAAAAACATTTCCACAAGAGGCATTATTTTACTAAAGAAGAAAGCCAGAAATTAAAGTAGCTGCTAATAAGTGTTTTCGTGCGTACTTCAGCCCGATGGATTGTGTTTGAATTTTTCTCTTCCTCTATCTTCACTATCTTATTCATACATTGAATAAATATCCTTTTTATGTTCAAAAACAGTATTTACGCTTCTGGACAGGATGTTCTAACGAATATTACTATCTCGGGGTAACCGTTACTTAATGAGTGAAGATAAACTGCGATTCCCAGGGCACTACCAGAGAAAAAAAAATTACACAAACGCCTTGGAAATTTGAGAAAAAATAAATTTATATTTATAAAAGCAGCTTTTCTCATAGATTCACTTAATGAGCGTAGCAATATATGTAAGCAGCATTTGAAATGGGATGATACAATGAACTTTAAAATTATGAATTCGTGATTAAAGTAACATAAGTCGCCCGCAATGAACTCTATCTAAAAGCGATATTAGACTGACTGCTGATGCTGTCAAAAATTTCATGAATGTAAGAAGCCAGGAATGGGGAGAGGACACTTACTCCCAGTTTTACAATCGACGGCTAATCTTCTGGCCAGGGCTAAGTTGAGGCCAAGTCATATTTTGCATACACCGATTGGTATCTCGTTTGTCCACTTCCAGTCTAAACCAATATATACCAAATGTTCAGTTCTAACTCAGCTTTTTACGCTCGATATAGCTGTGTAGCCCCTTTTTATTTAGGGCTTAATTCTTAAAAAAAAAAGTAAATATCATTTGCAGTATTTTCTATTACATGCATAGTACGGTATTCTATTATATGTAGCCTCCTTCAACCGGGAATCGAGGAGGTTGAGTATCATCCTGGCATTCCTGGTGTACCTGAGAAACCTTACCTTAAAGGGGCCAATACTGGGTGTTCTCCGGGGGTCATTTCGTAGTTACAGAAAAGGTAACAATATAGGGGTGACACTAGAAATTATAAATTGACAGGTTTTACAAAAATAGGGGATTAACTGCCCTTCTACAAAATACGGGCTTAATCATAGCAGACTACTAGAATGAATCCCACCAACGACCATGCATTCCTAATTCCAGACATTCTAGTCAGATGTCCACCTACCAAATAATCCAGGCCCAGACGAGAAGGGGTCGTCGCTCCAATGGCGGACTTCCAACACCAGAGAGGAAAGTTCCAGGAACTAACTAGCGTGATGTAGCCCAGACATTGAATCTCCATTTCAATGAATGGCACAATGGTTGCCCAAGGCCCTCACATTGGCAAAACCAGATGAATAGGTAGACGGACACAATGATGAAAGGTTAGTCTATGATGAAAATTGATGTAGCGCCTGATAGTATCGTTGCTTACCAACTCTCTCCGTTCTCTCTTGTTCCGTTCCTGTCTTGCCTCAGTATTTATGTCCGACCAAGAATTTAATGGAATTTCTTTCTGATTGGAGCGATGAACTGCGTTGGGACGGTTCAAATTGTTTCTCGTCTGGGGATTTCAGTGGCGTTCTCTAAGTGTGTTGCCCCTGCATCCACAATATATATAACCCAAGCATTAAAACTTAAAAACGGGTCACACAGCGATTTTCTGCGTATAAGATTGAGTTAGAACTGAAAATTTGATCCACATTGGATTACATTGTAAGTGAACATACGAGTTTAGATATATATCGCTCTATCTTTCGGCACTAAGTAGTCACTCCAGTATCGTTACGTAGAGCTCGACGGTCACGCGTGAGACGTAGCATTCTGTAGTAGCATCGCTATTCAAAGGCAGGAAGGAACAAGCAATTCACCAGCACTCAACCAAGAAAACAAAACGGACTAATACACACATGCATACTCACACACACATACACGCTCTCTTTTTCTCTCTCTCTCTCTCTCTCATACACGCCCAGAAACTGCCAGTAAATAAATGAGAGGATACTAGCAGACGGATTCTGCAGCCTGGGCTGAGGTCATGTGCCACCTTCCGGATACAATGAAAAGCTAAGGAGGGGAGTAAATAGTAGGAAACCTCGTACCGTGCTTGGTCGCTGCAACCTACCAATACCTGTGGAAATTGCTATTAGAAATGTCACTCGAACATGCAGTAGAGGGAGAGCCTCTGCAGCGAGTTGGGCATTGAAAACGTTGCGGGCAAGTTACAACACAAAGATTAATACTGTGAACTTGTGACGTATTTTTTCTCTTCCTAAAATGAAACTATGGTTTTTTTGAAAACGAGAGTAGAATATTATTACATAACTTTAGAGTGATTGAAATAAAAATTAAAGCATTTAATAAAATGAGTGTTGCAGAACAAGACAACACTGACACATCCCGCCACTGATATATGGTTTATCTCTGTCGCACTTGTGGCTACTTAGATCTAGTAGGGGCAAAAATAAAAAAAATAAGCAATTTAAAAGGACCTGCCAGTTTTAAAGTCAAACTGATAATTTTCCGCACCATTTCAGACCCTGACGAATCCAACGGCCTATAGATCATCTCGGTCGGACTTGCAGTTACTAATATCTAGGATGGACATAAATGGACAATACAAAATGTCTGGAAAGGACCTGCCAGTTTTAGGGTCAAAGTTATAGTTTATTCCACGGTTTCAGACAATGAAGAATCCAACGGTATAGATAATCTCTGCGTGATTTGTAGTTACTGAGATCTAGGGAAAAAAAGAAATAGATGGAGAAAATAAAGCCATTCCAAAGGACTTGCCAGTTTTAAAGTTAAACTGATAATTTTATCAGCCGTTTCAGATCATGACGAATCCAACGATGTATCGTTTATCTTGGTGTGACTTGTAGTTTCTGAGATCCAGGAAGGGACGGACCGACATATAGGACAATTCCTATATCTTCTTTTATTCACTGACGTTCATACGGGTGTGCTAATAAAAAAAAAGTTTTTTAAAGACATACTTTCCTTAAATAATTCGTACTAAAAAGTAAAAAATAATTTTGTTTATGCGTGATTTAAAAAGAAAAGCATGGGGGAGCTCTCATATACAGTTAGTGTATAAATTCTTCAATTGGCGCGCCCAATGCTTTTCTTTTTAACCATACATAAACAAAATTATTTTTTACTTTTTAGTACGAATTGTTTAAGAAAAGTATGTTTTTAAAAAGCTTTTTTTTTGTTATTTCGGTGTTCGTATACTTTTTCTCAAACTGTCTTGTGACGCAAATCCCAAAGTTTTCTGCAACCAGTTAAACGACAGTTCGTTGCAGACTAGTATTTATTTTAGGATAAAGAAGTCCATATTAAAAAAAATATTAAAATATGCTTTTAAAATATATAAATATATGAAAGTAACAATATAATATTGTATTCTCACCCGACTTACGTCGCTGTGCAAACTGTCATCATTGTATAGCGGCGGGAAATGAGTTAAATTAACGTTACAAGATTTGAGGACACCATAAACCATACTGAACTAAAGAAAGAATGTAAAAATATAAACTTACATTTAACACACAAGTTAAGTGCTTTAATCACGTTTCTATAGTGTTTGATTTAAGAGAACTAATTCCAAAATTCACAGGATAAATAAACACCTGTTTCCATTTGAGAGTTAGATGACTCACTCTCGGTCGGAGCCAAAGTTGCCTAAAGACCTTAAGTAAAATTCAGATTACTCGCACTTCTTTTAAAATAAGTGTCCAGACGATAAATAGCAAATAAAAGGTAGTTTACGCGTTTTCATTTCTAGTGTTTCAAATTTTCGCTACTTGAAGCTGGAAACCCCAAAGCTAATGTTTTTCGTTTCAATAGTAACTAAGGAAGTACGAGAGCATATATGTAATAGCATCATTGGGTGTCGCTCGCTCAGCCCTTATACGTTCACTCCGTATTTTTTTGTAATTAAGCTCCTCCTAGGTTTGTGAAGTAATGATCTCTGATTTTTGTACAGTGATAGTGCTTGTGGTAGATAAGACTTCTAGATTAAGAAATTTATGAAAAGTCGCATGGTTTCCGTGGCAGTGATACTCAAAGAAAAACGGATTTTCACGAACTGCGGAAGAACGGTTGGACCTATTACATCCAAACTCGGTATTCTTATAGAGTGAACAATTCTCGTATTTTAGCCGCACCAGAACTTCCGCATTACTACCGTTTTCATGGAAACGACACTAAATTGCTATTACTGTGTGTGTGTGTGTGCATGTAATTTCCCATATTAATTATAGTAGTTAGGGCAACAAGTGAAGCACATATATATTGCATATGCTATCACACGGTATTAGGTATCACGTACGGTACTAGATGGACATTCACATGTGTTACGGCGTCATAGATATTCATTAAAATATCTGGCATTCTAATTGAGCTATCGGAACGAAATAAACGATGGTTACCTCAACATTACAGGTGAAGCGTGCAATCCATTCTATCGATAACGTATCACATAATACAGCTTGCCGCCGACATCTTGGCATATAATTAGATTTCGATATCTCCCGTTTTGCTAGGTGTATCGAGCTGGAAGAAAACGATGTCTCACTGAGAATGGCACATGTAACTTAAAATTGCAATCATGGAAACGATAGGGAGTGACCAAACAATTTCCAACCACCAACTTTAATATTATGCATAAGGTATGTAGGTCCCATATAAGTAACATAGGATATATATCAGAGGCAAAAAATAGTATTATTTGGAGATGAGGTACATGAACAATAAATAAAATTATGCTAGAGACGTGGAATAAATGGTGTTTGGTTCAGAATGGCGCCGTGAAAATAATAGCTATCTCAGAATTGCAAAAATATGTGACGTCACTTAGTTGTAAAAGAAAATAAATAAATGTTAATATCTCGTGTTCTAATTGTTATGATAAGTTACTCAGGATTGCATCCGAAAGTAGAGAGCTCAATAGGAATAACAAAAATATGCAAGTACAAGTAGTCATCTTGAGAAAAATTTAAATTTGAATAGGCCTATTACTAATTTGACTGCTAATTTGCCTTGTAGTAGTCATATCGAGATGCGATATAGAAAGTATAGCTCAGAATGACACCGGAAAACTTATGGACCTACAAACGTTAATAAGGAAAACATGTGACGTAACATATTTTCCGGCCGTCAAATTGAAAAATATTTACATTTGAATATTTCGGAATTTAATGATCGTATGAAGATGGAATAAACGATGTCTTGCTCAAAATTGCATCCGAAAGAGGAAATTACAATCAGAGTGGAAAAAAGTGAAATCACAAAGTACACCCCGCCATCTTGGGAAATAATTAAATTTCCCTATTTCGCATCTAATAGGGGTATCGAGATGGAGACAACGATTTGTAGTTCAGGTAGCCAAACTTCAAGTGTTCAAAGAAACCCAAGGTATCATGTGAGGCGGGAGAGGGGCAAAGGCCCTTTGTCTCCCACCATGAAAATGTATTTCAGCACCGGAAATTTCTTATACTTACAATTTTTCTTCGCCCATCGTACTCCTGTCCTATTAACTTGGATGTAAACTATTCTCATTATAAGTACTTGAGTCTTCTACAACATTCTTAGTACCGGCACAATAATCCATTTCGCACTATAAACGTGAACTCGCTCAACTCATTTTTGTAGACATCGCCAAAGATGGATGCGTCCTAATAGTATGAAGGTAGCACAGATCATTTAATTGTTTCCAACGCACGTTTGTAATATGTACACTAAGGAAAGAACACATGCTAAAATTATAGCCTTGTTTCGTGGATTTTTAGCTACTTTTAATCAAATTTTACTTAATTATTATTATTGTTTTATTACCGTTTTTTTTTGTTTAAAGTTATTGAAAGACACAAATTGGAGTACACTTCTGTAATATGGTATTCTAGTGCCACCTATTACTGTACCAGAACTGAACAAATACAAAGGAATGTCTACGTTTTGTATGTTATAAAAAAGAATTTAGTCTCATGAAGATAACAAATGAGTTAAGGAATTTAACTTTACAATATATGCGAGCATTGAAACCATGCAACTTCAAAATTTGGATTTTTTAAAGAAAAATAACAAGTAAATTTTGAACTCACTACACTTTCATTAAAAATCCTAATGCAGGAACAAGGCAAAAAACTGAAATAACCAAAAAGAAAGGTTTTATTATGTACAGAATTTTAAGAGATTAAATTAAGTATTATTCGTATCTTGCCGTAATTATGTGTTATTTTCGGAAATATTGTTGAAATGAATGTCTTTTTAAGTATGTTATACGAGAAATCCATTATTATCTATTTTTTGTTAAACATAATTTAAATAATTCTATTTGTATTTCACTAAATTAGTTTAATTACTTCATTGGAGATAAAGAGACATGAACGTATACAGCTAAAATGCTGGATTATGTGTCACTCTGTAATTATGTGCTGTGTATCGAGAAATCATCTGTTGTTAATAACACAATAATAATACTAATAGTAATAATGGTTTATTTAAAATGTGCCATAAACAGCAGTTTAAAGTCTAATATAGCATTGCGTCAAGAAGTGAAAAAAACATCAGAAGCAAGTACAGTAAATAATTCATGATCAGTAACCGAATTATGTAAGTACTACCTAGATATCATACAGCTCCTTTTCTGGTTTTACAGTTTATACTCATAGCTTTTAATAATTCTTCTAAAAATATAGTTATTTATAGATTCTATACAATATATATATACGGATGCATGAGGTGTTGACTTAAAATATTTTTAACATTTACCGGTAATTTATTTTGTTCTCTATAAAAGCACTTTACAAACAGTAAGGTACAAATAAGAAAATTAGTCAGTTGGAATGAATTTATTGAAGTAACGTTAATATCATTGATACGTAGCATTGGTAAATATTTAGCACTACCTGTTTACGTCCACTCTTTCTCTGATTCTTTTCTCGAATTCTCAAAAGTGAAGCCCAAATCTTCGCCTACCCTGTCAGAATCTTTCGATAACGCGTCTGTATATTCTTCAGTGTTTGGGGAAGATATGGCAAGCTGTTCCAGTTGGGGTTGAACCCTTCTTCAATGATTTTCCAGTCACTACTTTCTGGAGTCAATGACTCCAGTGGATTTGGGATACTCGTATTGTTTCAATTGACAACTATGGGTGGTTGAGAATGACAGTGGTCTAGGTGTAGCTGCACATCAAGAAGAAAGTTGAGCAAAGCAAACGAAGCAGACAGATGTCATAGCGTACCCACGTATTTCTGTATTGTTCACTACTCAGTCAGTGTGTGAGCTACGATTTAAATTTATGAATTTAGCTTGGCAATGAGACAAATATCTCTCTTGCACTCCAACTTCGATTTCTAGTGTGCGGCTACCATACGTCAGTCGGGATAATTATGGACATTATTGTTTTCCCTAAAGAAGGTAACTTGTCAAAGATACAAAATTTTGAATCAAAATTTTAGTCTCATTCTAATTTTATCCAATAGAAGAAAGTTCAGATATGTGCATTTCATCACAATTAAATTGATATCGCTCCCAATACTATCACAACTCAATAAGAGTTAGTTCTAAGAAAATATCAATTGAAAGTTTTGATGATTTTGTAAGTTATATTGAAAAGGAAGAAAGAATTCTAACAGAATATTGCTTAAACAATATTACATTTCAAAGTTTTCTTTTCCTGATCATCGTCATTATTATGAGATTGTGTTAATGTAAAATAGTGCCAGTATTGAGGACGGATATATATATTTAATTGGGGTTGTGGAATACAGACAATAGCTTGTAGAAGAGATACGGTTATGAACCTTATGTTGCCAGATAGAGTATAGTTTCACGAGCCCGAATATGTAAATAACTCAAAATTGACAAATTTTGAGTTGTGACAGTATTATTGCTGGGTTGCAATATTATGACAATTTGACATGATAACATTCAATGACACCAGATTGACCTTTTACATACCTCGTGGGGCAACTAAGGTTCAGTAATTCTCAAGTCATTTATCAAACTTTGAACAGAGGATGAATGCATTGGTTGGTAAAAGGACTAATGGTTTGTTACACAGATCATAGCTAGAGAAGTGCTGGGATCTTGTATCTTCCGACCACATTTTAAATATATGTATTCCTCACAGGTTGAAATTCATAACATATTTCTCATAATAGAAAAATTACATTCTTAAAATTAATTATAATTTAAAATTTTTGGACCAAGCATAGAAAGTTAAGTTTGGGAAAACGACAATTTCAAACAGTTTGTGAATTTATTGCGTCCCAAAGTATGTGCAATACACGTTTACATCATAAACACAATGCATGTTGGTAAGCTATATCTATTGATAATGGCGGAAAATATTAGAGGTGGACTTTTTATAAAATGTATTCCTGCATCTTATGTATAGAAATACTCTGTTTTATCAATATACCTGCTCAGAAGGAAATCACCAAAGTATAACACTTGTAGAACACGCCACTTTTGTTAACTTTTTGGTAATTGTCCTCTCTTTTTTTCAGTTATACTAACATTTACTGGAAGCAATATTTCCTTAGACTCTTTTATTTTAAAGAGGTGATCACCGCTTTAAGTGGCATACATTATTTGAAGAATGTAATTGGTCAACTTAATTATATTTGATTTAGATCTTCAATTTTCTCTAATCAAGTAGAACGTACTAAGGGACAGTTTCCTTTCTGAAATGTTCTCATCTCGCAGCATCCTAAAACTCGTCCATTGGGGAGGAGGACCTTTCTTCATCACACGACGAAATCAAGTTTTAGCCTTCTGTTCCAACAGCACAGCTTCCATCTCAGCATATGTGTGTGTTTGTGTGTCGGGGGTGCAGTGCCATGAAACGAGAGCGAAACAAAAACCGCCTCCATTCCGCTTTTACAGCCTGATTTTATTTCCTCTGAACACGGAAGCGGACAGGTCAACATAATGGAACGCTGAGAATAAAAGGCAGCAGAATGTAGGCTGGGACGTGGTCGTAGAAAGCAACTCACTTCCTGCTTCTCTTCTCTCATATTCCGTTGTGCTATAAATGGAAAGAGGATTGCAACCAGAAAAGAGAAGGAGAGGGTTGTTTGTTGTCGTCTTCCAGGTTGTCGAAGTCACTCACTCGGTTGTATACTCACACTACACACACACACACACACACTCATAAGAGCTTCCTTTTCGTCTCTTACTATCTTACTTCCGTGGCTAACGGATGTTTTCTGTTAGAGCACATTATCTGCTTTCGTTGTATTGATGAAATATTGAATATTTCAAATTCTGTAAAAGTAATACACTTATTTTAGACTTCTTGTATTACTATCTATCTATTACTATCTATCTATTATCCTTATTTATTTATTTATTTATGTATTTATTATTTAAATGATACAGTTAAGGCTATGGTATGCTTCGTCTCCACAGCAACTGAATTACATTAATGGCAATTGTACGTGTTCATCTGTCATAAACCATGTAAAATAAATATATACGAATCTACTTATAAGTGGGGGATGACGTACAGTCGTTAACAAACTCTGCACACATTATTGTATAAAAGTTAATGAGCTCATCTTGATCACAAGGAAAACAGTTGAAGTATATTTTCGTTCTTCTCAAGCACAAATAACTGAAACTTTGTTTACTGTTAATAATCAACAAATAAACTATGTATCAAATGTCAAATTTCTTGGAGTCTACATCAGTTACAACCTTAAATGAGAAGAGAATTTTAAGAAAATGTCGGTCAAACTGAGTAAATTATGCTATGCAATTAAATGCATACGCAGTGGAATCGCACTAAATCTGTACTATGTCATCTCTTAAATATGATATGGTATTTTGAAGAAATAATCCAAAGAGTATTCACATATTCAAATTACTAAAGCTGTAATTAGAATTCTTGCCTATGTAAAACACAGGTCCCCATGTCGGGATCTCTTCAAACAATCCAAAATATTACCACTGCCCTGTATATACATGTATGCAATATTAATATATGTAACAAAAGTAGTAGTAACCACTGGCGTGACAGGCAGAAAGACCTACCCCAACGCTATCTGTCCGCGGCTGGTGGAACTGTGGTCAGCAATGCGCGCACCTCATCACGAACAAGCGTATCAGGTCAGGGCTTTCTAAACCGAGTGTGACCGTCACGTCTTTATTCAAGTGACTCCCCAGTTTGCCTCATGACGCTGGGTGGACGCCGAAAGGTGGGACTCCAGCCGGGGATCGAACCCGGGACCACGCGGATTTGAGTCTAACGCTCTTACTACTAGACTATAGAGTTCTGTATTAATATATGTAAAGAATTATAATAAAAACTTCTCTACGAATAATTATAACACACGCAGAAAAGATGATATTCATGTACATTCACATTCTTCTAATCTGTACAAAAATAGTATAACACACACTGGTGCAAAATTATGTAATATTTTGCCAAGTACCATAAGATCCGAAACATCAGTGATACAGTTTAGGCATAAACTTAAAAAGGTAATTAATCGACATCTGTTTTTACTCGCTTCAAGAATATTTAGAAAGATGATGTGTAAAATCCATCCGTTATGTAAATATTACAACTAAATCTTATTAGTTATGCATGTTAAAAGTTGCCGCTTATACTTCAGGTAAACCTATTAACATGAGGTTGTAAACACACAAATCCTTAAATACATATTGTGGCATTAAAAGTTTTTTTCTTCAATGGAACGAAACTGGTACTGCGTTTTACTATAAACAATACATTCACATCCACTGTTCCCTTACACATTGCCTTAAAAGGATAGTTGGTATTGGGATATTGGGTTGGGATTCAATTTTTTTTAATATACAATAGGAAACTCTATATTTTCAAGTATTACTGAAAGCCCAAGTCTATATTGTCAAGTCTCAGCTATCTTCAGTCTGTGTGACAATACTAAGGAATGTTGTACCTTTTCTATAAGAATACATCCACTGAATTTATAGGTATTCGCATTCTATTCGAATAGGATAATCTTGCAATCCTCAGGATTATATACAGTGTGGAACGCGGTATACTACTTAAATTTAGGTCCGCTGCCATTTTAGCAAATGTAGAGCAACTGCTAGCACAGGGTGGAAGAAAGAACAAGCCTCCTATATATTCAGAACTTCCTTGTAAAGAAAATTATAATTAATTCATACTCACACTCAGAATATAATCAATTTTGTTTCTGTAATATATTATATACTAATAATAGTAATATTCTGTTTTCATCATTTACCGTCCCAAAATTATTTCCTTCATAGTGTACTGGAAATCACAAATATGTAGTGTACACATTATCTTAGGAATTTAATTTTCAACTCGTTCACTGTTCTCCGATGATTTTTTTGCTAGTACTGCAGGCAGTCAGTATAATATTTTTGTATCCTTTATTTATTGATATTTAATATCTTGGACATTATAAGTCGATCTTATAATCATAACTTTTAAGTACATGATTGAAAATGATGCAATGA
>JAGDQP010008816.1:5476-10476 GCA_022664845.1 Lepisma saccharinum | reverse complement strand
AAGCATCTCAATCAGTTTCTGAAATACGTACCTAGAAAATACATTTCACAGCTCATCCCTACCCGCAATGGTGTCATCGTCAAATCTGCGGATCCCGTTCTAGTCACAACCATACGCTGTAAGTTCAGCTTTGAGAATTTTGGAACATCCGATAAATTGACGAATCTAACATCTGCACAAACTTAACGGCCACCATCCCCACGAAAGCCACCATTACTATCGGTAGTTATCTGCGGTGTTGACCTTACCTGGTCAGACTAAGAAATAGTTGATGAACCCTGACCAGAGTATGAATTCACCAAAATCATCCGCACAAATATCAGTCAGGCCCCACTTATCTTATTCGTGCCAGGTTTGTATGGAGCCTTGCAGTTGAAATAGATGGAAACAACTACAAAAAAGTCCTGGAGTCACAACTTAAAAGGAAATATGTCAAAAATAACATTTTTTAAAGACAGGAGAGAACTTTACCTGGTGCTTCTAATCCTCAGATGTTTTTCTAGGGTGTCAAAGAATATTTATATTGACACCTTAGAAAAAATATATACATTAGGAACCCCAGGTAAAGTTCTCACCTTCTCTTTTTAAAAAAGGTTATTTTTGACTTGCCTTTTACACTGTGGCTCTTATAACATAAACTTAGAGGAGACTATGACAATGTACCGAAATACACGTACTAAGGGAATAACTGTAAAGAGCCAAGTTTTACATTGCTATGGGTATTGGAATTGAAGGTGAAGAAAGTAGTGAAAACATGAGTGAGATAATTTAATTTCACAGAAGTGTATATAGTGGAAAACTGCCACAAGGAACAGCTTTAGCTCCATCAGATTACAAAGGACTATGCAAATAGAGGTTCCTAAATAATAATCTGAAGCCAGTTTCTCTTTGCATCCTTTCGTTTAGGTGTTAGCGTACGCTAAAGGCTGAGTTCACAGTTCACACAGTACAAAAACATCAGAAGGAAATGTTGTAGCTTTGGCTAGATAAACCGAGGTTCCTGTACACAAATCTGAATCCAGTTTTTCTCTTCCTGTTTTGGTGAAGGCTCTTTTGGGTTTGCTAAAAAAATAGTGGCCAAAATACTTAAAGGAAAAATGCATCAACAGAGTCTATTAATAATCGTTTATACCGTTGAACGTTATATTTCTTCATTTCCACAGCATCTCTTTGAGTTGACCATAAATTGTGAAAAGCCTTCTTTGAAGAGGAAGCCACAGAGATGACTACTAAACATGAAAGTTGTTTCAATTAGACTTAGAAGTTCGTAACTTAGAGTGCGGGACGACAAAGGGCAATCTTGTGGTAACATCGCTCCGGTAAGAAACGAGACCCCAATTTGCCATAGCTTGTTTGAAAAGCCTTTAAGAGGCTTTCTGACCGTCAGAAAGTAACACGAGAGACTGTGGAAAATTAATTCCTTTACAAATTTCCCTTTTCATCTGACAAAAGCAGCAGACAAAGATCGAATCGACACAACGAGAAAAGATAAAGACAGAAGAAACAAGAAGACAACAAACAGAGAATTTCTGAAAGAGAGTCTTCAGGAACTCTATGCATAGCATCCTATTACAGTCTTTAATTAGAAAACATGGTACGCAGAAATAAACAGAAGGTAAGGGAAGAGCAAAGTTGAAATTACTAGAAGTTGCTTGAGTTAACTCATAGAATTCTGGTATGGCTACTACCTTTTACTTTAAGATCCGTAATTTTAGATTTAAAAATAGTATTAGAATTAGCTTTGTTGTTCTTCTTCTATGTTCATTTTGCACGAAAGATTCCTAAGTAACTTTTGTCTCAAGACAACGACCGCATGGTAAATAAACTAAAAGTATCTAAAACACTGTCTAATATTTTAGATTTTGTATAAATTATGGTAATACGAAGATGAAAAACCTCTATTCTTGGCGTAAAGAAAAACGTTAGGTTGAAATGTGATAATCCTAAATCATACCTTTTTCTTGTTAAGTGATGATCATAGTATGAAAAATAAAAGGCTACAGTGTTAGCACAAGATAAATGACCATAAGACGAATGAAGATAGATGTAGCAGTATTTTGTTGAAGTAAATTTTTCCTATTTTGTTATTTACAGTTAATATAGAAGGAAGTTATAGTATGTAATAGTTAAGATCGTTTTGTCATATGTTTATGACACATTTATTGTTACAATTTGAAAATTGTTACAATGAGTATATGGAAACTTGGGAAAGAAGAACAAGCAGTATTCAACATTGCAAATATTTTCAAATTTTATTTCTCCACTTTTGCTGAATCTGAGAAAACTCGAAAAGTATTGTATGCAACAAATCTTGGAGCCAACAGCTTCTGGTCCAAAACAAGACAAGCTATTAGAGGTGATAATTTGCAAACTACCAAAAAGAGAAAGAAGATGATATAGTTTCCTCAAGCTATAATTGTTTTCAGCTTTCGTACAAGGGAAACTGAAGAGCATATTCCACACAAGGAACCAGCGTATTCCAAAAGATATCATCCAAAAGTACCTGCAAACTTCAAACTCATTTGTATATCCGAATCCAATTGAATCCACATCGAAATATGTAGTGCTTCACTGTTACAAGTAGTGTAAACTTAATAGAAATTTACTGTTTTATTGACTATTCTTCACTACCTAACATACAGCTAAACAAAGACTCGCGGAAGCAAATTACTCTGTTATAAATTTAAACATGCTGCTTCATCTAGCTTCACGTCATTAATAGCATTGTTATAAAGATAATAACATACCTTTCAAAGTAATGCTCAAAGTTGGTATTTATTCCCTTTCATTCGGTCTTTATTTCTTGTTTGCATAACCCTTTATTCCATGCTCTCAACCTAGAATGTTTCTAAATACGAGGGCAAAGCGAGAAGTCGTCTCTATTTGTTTCAGCCGAAATATTAGTGTGATTAAGAAACCTAGAGTTACATTCGTAGCAATAGGTTTTTCTTTGAGCGGTGCAAAACTAACTCGTATATACACTCAACACTTAGCGATCTATTTGTTTTGTTGTTCAGCTGCTAGAGAGAAGAAATGGAAGGTTATGTTTCTTGAAATTGATGTGAACAAGCAATAAAAAACTTATCTCAAAGTGTTAAGTTGGGCTTTGTAAGTATCTCCAAGAAAATACCAAAATATCCCGTTGCGGGGTTCCGCCATTTGTAAAAAATAATCTACCATCTTGGATTCTACAATTACGCTTAGTTTATTACACATTACTCGTAAACTACTCAACGTAGTAGCGTCGTTTTTGTTATAATTTTAACTTTGTGGAAATTGTAATAAGTTATCGTAACTTTTTCTAAAGATGTAGTCTCTTTTGCATAATATTTTGGGATTTATGATAATAGATCTATGAGAGACAATAACGAACATCTTGTGATCAAAACACACCAATTGTTTTATAGAATGTTATGGATCACATGAACCGATCGAGAGTTGGCTAACTAGTTTGCGTACAGGTTAACATCTCAGTCAACATCATTGATCGACGGAGTTTCTACAAGAAAGGGGAAAGTCATCTCTTGTGTATGTTTGGGATGAAACATCACTACACGAGTTACACGTTCCACCGAATGCAGCATTCGTAATTGATGGAGGCCATCTCTATCCATAGAGGGTTCTGGCAACACCCAGTAAACTTCAGACAGATATGCCAGCAATACGTTTGTAATTCAGCATTCTGGGAACTGTAATATTGTATTCGATTGATATGAAAGAGTTTCTAGCATAAATAATGTTGAACAAGCAAGGATAAAGCAATTAATGGCTTCTGTATCTTGATCATACTATTAATATCTCTATGTTATAAATACGAAGAATAAAACAAAGTATATTTCTTTGTTACAACAATACCTTCAGGCAGCTGGATGTCAAGTTCACAAAGCTGTTGGAGATACAGACTCAATTATCGTTTTAGAAGCCACAGAGCTTGCACAACCAGAGCCGACCTCCTGGTATTTCACACGTTGCAGCAAAAATCCATATGTTAATTACTGGAATGATAAACAAATAAGATCATATTTACAGCAGTAAGAAACTACAGAAAAGCATACTAATTTTAAGAACTTTTTATTGTTTCTTCATGCCTTTGCAAGATCCGATTCTACTTCAGTCCTTTCAGAAAAAAAAGTGTGCTGATGCTACTGTTCAACGGGACATGACCATTTTTAATGATACTTCATTCTTGTCAGATTATTTTGCAGTTAGAGAAGACATTTGTTTACTAACAATGAAAGAGGTTAAGTAGCAAGCAAGTCTGGACAAAGAAGCTAGCCATAGATGTATGAAGACAACAGCGAGGCAGCAGGTCAGCTGTACCTTAAACTTTTCGGTTCTTCCAGACACCTCAGGGACTGCGGAAGGAACTGTGAGTGTAAAAGAAGTGGGCGTGAGTGCACTTCCATGTTTGCTCAGCGTGCAGACTATGGATGCAGTAATGCCTTCTCTATTAATGAAAACTCTGATTATGTAGATCCGCATGATGTTACAGACAAATGGACAAAGAATACGATGAGCATGATGGCTTTACTTCATCGCAGCAGAGCATAAGTGTGCCAATTGAACATATGACATAGTAATGCTACAGAATAAAATAAAGTGTTAGATTTATATTATTTAATTTCATTCAAAATTGGCGTTAAATATTCCAAAGAGTCATTCAGAATACTAACAGTCACTGTACTAATTCCACACACATTTTACCCGATGGTTTGGTTATTATTAAAGTCTTCTTTCTTTAGGCTTTTTAATACAACGTTAGTTTATCTTTCAAATTACAGGACAGTACAAAACTTGATTTTTTTAGAACTTTCTATCAATTGGCTAGATAATCGTGTGGAATATATTTAATAGGTACAGTTTCGTTCAAGTTTAAAATGTTATCTTAGCCCGTGAGTTTCCAAACAGCGAAGTCACTCTTCTATGTAGCTCAAACTATATTTACGGCTATATAAGGCAACTGTAAGACCATAAGTTGCAACTATATATATATATATATA
>JAGDQP010008815.1:32586-61523 GCA_022664845.1 Lepisma saccharinum | reverse complement strand
TGTATATATATATATATAGAGAGAGAGAGAGAGAGAGAGCGTTTTCTCTCTATATGGAACTATTAGATTAAGTTACTTTAGAGAATCCCACTATCCGTATTGAGCAACATAAGTGTATAAATATGTGTCTGCGGGATAAGAGCTTAGTCCTTTTTTGAAACAAATGTGTTTTAGTAGGTACCATTTTCTAGTGAACCGATACTACTTTAACAACATTGCAGCCACTTTTAAAGAATTCGTGCACACTAATTTTGCTAAGATCTTCAGAGTTACGAACAAGATATTCCCTCCAGTTAAATATGGTTCCAATTTAAGGAAAAGAAACGGATTTTTCGTAAAGTTTTTGTCACTTTAAAATGGGTTTGGAAAATAAAACATACACTTTTTCCCATACCACGCCATATTATTATCTTTCTGAGCATATAAGTTGGGGCGGGGCTGTTTTTATTTTCGTCTAAGAACATTGAGATCTAATGTAGCGAGCAGGTGCTTGAAACAAGCCTTTTAGGAAGTCCACCAGGATGTCTGGGAATTTTCTTTAAATTTGAAAATAGAAAGGGTATTATAAAATTCCTTCGGGTTCTGCCTATTCTCTGGATGTTCCTGCCATGGAGCGGAGAAAAGAAGGGTGTTGCACATGCTTGTAAGAATTTATGTTCAAGCTACTGCGTTGGTCATCCTTTACTTTTAACATAACTAAAGCTGTTTCATACGTTGACCTTGCTATTGTGTGTGGAAGATAAAATTAAGCCTATTCTATGGGGAAAATGTTATCACAACAATAAAACTTGCTACGTGAGTACATGTTAGCAGGAAGAAGTTAACATAAAGATGGAACTTCCTATACATTTCCGGGGGGCAGAGACAAAATTAGACGTTTTTGAGGTTTTTCAGGTGTATTTAAAAATCGGCACAATTTTCCGGGCATTTTTAACGTTCTTTTCGTTGAAATAGTATAATGAGATAAAACACATTCTCTAGTGTCACTCCTCACCAACAGTGTTGCCAGATTCGAGTATAATATTGAAATAAAAAATGTATTTGTGGAATACTTATTAACACCGCTGCACTGAGCTTTCTAGAAGGGTTGTTAATTTCCTCATGTTCGATGAGTAGCCATGAATACTCTCTAGTGACACCGAGAAATGCTGCAACCAGTTACATAAGTGAGTTTTGTGTGAGGACTAACCATTGATATCTTATATCTACATTTTTGTCAACTAAAGTTGTCGTCTTTGTATTGACGGACTTTCCAGTTGAAACTTCGTAACAAGTAAACCTCGAGTTAAATTGGAAGTTTATATATCACGAAGTTTTAACTGGAAAGACCGCCAATTTTTTTCCTTCCAAGACAACTGCTTCAGGTGACAAAAATTGTAGATATGAGGTATCAATGTTTAACCCTCAATGTAAAGTTTGAAAAAACAATCGACTCTGGCAACATTTTTTACAATCGTGCCTGAATTAGGATTGAAGTTTCGTTTGTTAATTCCTTTAAAAAAAAATCCTAATATATAGGAATATATTTCATCGGAAGAACTATGTATTTGGGTTTTAGTTTAATAGGGTATACGTCCCTGAAATTGGCATCCAAAATTTTCTTTAAAAAAAAGTAGAAAATAATTTGGCGAAACTGATATTGTTTCCAACACGTTGCTTATCGTTTCTTTAACGACTTGTGCACATAGAACACATCATCTGTGTTATTGTTCGTGGTTAAAGGCGATAATTGCAAGAAAGTTTCGTTAAAATACATTTAAAAGCAGATAAGTTAAGGACTGTACTTTCGTTCTCCAGTTATTTATTGTTATAATGTAATTATTGTACCATTTTTCTTCGTAGTAACTAGAAGGATGTTTAGGGGGCTCCTAATGGTAAGTCTACATTGGTCTTGTTGATCAACATGTTTGTGTGCGCGAGGATTATCTAAAGACCGTGACAATCTTCAATAAATTAATTTGCTTAACAAGTAACGATGCGTATGTATTCTCCTTGTCTTCAAACTTCCTAACAAGAATTAAATTATTTATTTTGGTTTACGGCACAAAAATGTTCACTTACATTGTA
The DNA here is from genome assembly GCA_022664845.1 of Lepisma saccharinum. Taxonomy (NCBI): domain Eukaryota; kingdom Metazoa; phylum Arthropoda; class Insecta; order Zygentoma; family Lepismatidae; genus Lepisma; species Lepisma saccharinum. The sequence continues at coordinate 59,456 of JAGDQP010008815.1, read as the reverse complement.
CAATTTTTTGCGTGACGTTTATAGATTGTCACGGTCTTTAGATAATCCTCGCGCGCACAAACATGTTGATCAACAAGGCCTAATGTAGACTTACCATTAGGCATCATTATTAGGTAAATTTTTCAAACCAGTTTTGGGGTGCCAATAACTAGTATGTCATTTTGCCACAATGCCCACATGGCATGGGGCAAATAATTAGCATTAAAAAAAGTGATCTGATTTCTAACATAGCCATTCTAACCTTTAAGGTATAAAAATACAATCGCTATTATTTTCACGAAGGTTCAAAACGTAAGTGGTCTAAAGATGCCAATAACTAGTACGTTTACCCTAGTATGAAATAGTGAGTTGCGTTAACTTTTGGTACACTCAGTATATGCTGTTGTACGTAATGAAACCAAATGAAGTAAGAAAAAAAAAAAAATCCGCTGCTCATCCCGAGCATTGAGCTGAAAGTAACGAAACTGGAGTGCTCGAGTAACACTTATAGATAGAGACGAGAGCAAACATTTAACGTCGTTCGTTCATTTTCGGTTTAATCCAAAATGGACAAAACTCTCAGTTCTAACTCACAAGTAACACAATTTCAAGTGGACACTCAGATCTAGAACAGATATACATATTTAAAATCAGTATAAAAGCTGAGTTTGTGTTTAAAAATATTAGGTGCCAGTGGTTGAAGAGAAATTTGTGATACAAAAGTCAGATTCTTGTCTGTGAAGAGTGATATAAAAGTGTTAAAATACCATTATATTTTTTAATTGCTGAAAGAAATGGAAAGCAAATTTACAGTAAGGATTACTGGCTGGAAGGCGCTTCCTTGTGAAGAGTACATTCTTCATGGCGGCCATATTGAATCTCGGTTGATTTTCTTAAATGGGAAGGGGGTCGTGTAATATGTCATTCTGGACTCGACAGTGTTGTTGTAAATGTAATAATGTGAGTAATAAAGAGTGTATGACGCTAGCTTGGGGTAATGATACAGGAGCCTGGAAACAACTATTTTGCCTTGACATAACGACGGAAATGAAACCCAAATGCGTACAAATCCACATCGATAGGGCACTTTACTCAGAACATTTTATTTCATTTCCGTCGTTATTTCGAGAAGAAATGTTTTTTTCTAGGCTATTGTATTGTTACCCCATGCTAGCGTCACATACTCTTCTCTCTCACAATATTGCATTTACAGCAAAACTGACTTCAGAAACGTATTTCTCGTAAAATTCTAGCCCAGAATGATATATTACACGAGCCCCTTCCTATTTAAGAAAATCAATCGAGATTCAATATGGCGGCCCATGAAGAATATACCTTCCACAAGGAAACGCTTTCCAAGCAGTACCCATTACTGTGTATTTTTTGCTTTCCATTTATTTCAGTAATTTAAACATATAATGGTATTTCAACACTTTAATGTCACTCTCCACAGAGAAGAATCTTACTATTGTATCATCAATTACTCTTCAGCACGTAATATTTTACATACAAACTCAGTTTTTTATGCTGATTTTAAATATGTATATCTGTTCTAGATCTGAGTGTCCACTTGAAATTGTGTGACTTGTCAGATTTTAACGCCTACTGTCGGTGTACGTTTTTTGTTGTTTTTTTATGCACGTACCTAACTGCGCAAATAATAGCACATCACATAAATAATGATCACTTATTTACAAGAATTACAATATAAATGAAAGAAATACAAACATCCGGTCGCACGGAAATAAAAAGCGTAAAAAAAAACTGAAAGTATGGTTCATATTGGATTAGACTCAAAATGGACGATCGAGATTAATTGTCCCCTTCGTTCCCTGGTTTCATATAGATTAAATTTCGAGCAATCCAGTTTTAGATAGAGGTCAATGATCCCGACTTAGGTAAATACGTGGTTTTGGTTTCTGCTGAAAAAGAATTTGTTTAATGATTCGATAAATAGCACACCTAATGTGTCTCTACGGGAAGAAAAAAGGGTAAAGCAATAAAAAAGGGGTGTGTTGTAAAACAATGTAATTAAGACAACAATTTTAACAAAAGTACATACATTTGGTGTGTAAATAGCCTCCAAGTTCACTACGTGAATATAACAATAACAAAAGATTTTTAAAAAACAGTCTTTGTACATATCACAATGTAAGCAACATGGAATCCTAGTAGCTGTATTAAAAGTCAATGTCACTATTATTTAATAAATTGGCACAAAGAAGGATCAAAATCACTTCATACAGTGAATTCATCTCATCCATGAACACCATGGAATTGCGTCATTGAAAAACGGCACTTTCTAAACATTGATACGAACTTGATAATCTCCTGTGGTTCTGTTTGTACAACCATAATATTTTTATATTGTGTTAATAACTATATTTGAGGACCAGGTATGGGTACTTCTTGGGAGTGGTCGTGCGTTCGATTAAAATTAGAAGTTCTATACAAAATTTTACTCTGCTGGTAGGCATGAGGACATATTCACGCTGATCTTTTATTAGAAACCACATGACAAATCATTGAACATTGTAGTTTAAATGTTTAGAGTTGCTTCCAAAACTTAACCACTTCTTAACAGGTTGATAAAAAAAAATGTTTCATACTGAAAAAGACTGAATAAAAGCCAAAAATCAAGTTTCCCCCTTCCTACTTCGAAATAAAACATACATCACAAAGGGGGTTGAAACAAACTGCTAAAGTATGTTTTGTTTCACCTTTTAAACTGTGTTTGTCCAAGTCGCACAAGAAAACGTCGAATTGCATTCAAATCAGGTGACCAAGGTGGCCAAGGAAGAGAACTTATCGATTTACTGCCGTGAGAAAGTGCCTTTTAGAAAGTGTCGCGTTTGCAGTGCACAGTCTCATAGCCGTTTATACCAGACTTGAAACTTTTACTGAACCGCATTATTCATACTCATCCACGTGGTCGAGTGCATTATCGGTGTTTGTACTAAATCGTCTTTTGTTAAATCACAAAGGAAGTCTGACAGCAAAGTACAAGCCGGGGAGGCATTTATTTTGTGTAGAATTTTTGTATATTTTGGCTGTGGAGTGAAGTATGTAACTGAACGCTGTTTCGTTTATTGTCCAGAAAAAAAAAATGGAACGCAAGGTTCAGTTGTCGTCTGCTGCAGTTGCGTTCCTTCGATGTGTGGGCTACAAAGTGCAAGATTAAGCATTTGTTTGCTTATTGTTTATTGGACAATTTCATTTGTATCCACCAACCAGTGGAACCGTTACATAGTGAAAATAAAATCAAGCTAGACCTACTTCAACTGTCAAAATAAAAAGTGTGTGTAGTTAACCTATGTTTGTCGGTTAGCGTGTTGAACATCAAGCGAAATTTCGGGTGATAAATCCATTCTCCCCGAGAATTCGAGTTGATAAAGTGACTGAATCGTTGTGAAGTTGTAATCGAACGTAAAAGGAAGAAATGTCTGTGTGTGACAAGGTGCACCTTGAGAAAAAATTGAAAAGTTTTTAACCCACGTTACTGCGTATTAGCGCGGTTCGCTTATCAATCACGTACCACGTGTTTCTCATTTACTAGAACTCTACGCCAAAAGGTGAACACTTTTCCTTTGAAAGGTCTAACAAGCAAAAGCAGGTGAGTGACTGGTAATAGTAGTAATAAAAGCAAAACAGAAGTGAGTTTTACATACAAGATTTTGGTGGCCAGTGTGGGGCAACGATTGAAAGTGCAACGGAAGTTTCCTTTGTGTGTGTGATTCAAGATATGTTGTGAACTGTTATGCATTACCAGAAAATGACTACTTATCACAGCTTACGTAAGAGTGACAAGGAAGTTTACTCGGATTCCGAAATTTTTGAACTTCCAGGACGTATAGGGCAGGTAGATACTTCAAATGCAACGGTTCCGGGAACAGTGAAGTGTTGCAGAAACCGCGGCAAATCATGCCTAATTTTTGAAATGGGTGTAGTTTATGGATGCATTATTCGTGTGTGGGGATGTCGGAAGAAGAATGGTTTGCAGAGAAAGAGAAGGGCGAAGAATGTGAGTGTGGCTTTGTTCCCAATGTACGTCTAGTGCAAGGGAGAGTGTTGCGTTACCGGTAGAAAATTATGAAGTTTAGCCAGTTGTTAAAGGTACTGGAGAAAATTGAACATAGACAAACTTAAAACACTGAAGGATTGAAGGAAAGTTTGCTGGAGAACGAGCGTCGTCAGAAAGAGACTCTTGCAGAGTTAAAACGAAGTCTGGAAATTAGTGAACGTCGACATGGAGAAAGTATTTCAGAATTGGAAAGGAAGTTGGATGGTATGTGTGGCAACTTACGGAGCGGAATTAGAGGATTTGAGAATGGAAGTATCAAGTAAGCGGGAACGAGTGCAGAAGGAAATAAGTGATGTGCGTAGTGAAGTGCAAGTGTAGTTGAACGACCGGAGAAGGGAAATTAGAGAAAACAGTGAAGCTGACGGACATGAGTGATATGCGACTTACACAGGGTTTGCTTAGGAGTACTGGTATACCTGAACATGGTTTCCAACCACCAGCAGGCCTACCGGAGGAAGTGCAAGTAACACCAGGTAAACTGTCAAGAACTGTGAATGTTAGTTCTCATACTTTCAAATCAAAATATCAACAGAGGAAAAGGTGTGTTAGCAACGACAGTTCAGATAATGCGCATGGAAAGGATTTTGCGGATTCATCGACTCAAGAGGATGAGCGTTTTACTAGACTGCCACATCGCCGAAAGGGTACCGATAGAATACATCTTCCTAGATTTACGGGTGACCCTGAACGAAGTAGTGGTCGTAAATTTTTACGACAGCTGCAGTTCACATTAGGTTTGTTGCAGATTCCTGAGTTTTATAGGTTGCATGCAATAGAAAAATGTTTTGCCGGTAAAGCATAGACATGGTTTTCGTCACAGCGACAGTTTCGTAGTTTTTCAACTTCTGTGAGGATCTTTAAGGAATAATAGTACTGTTCGGATGAGCAAACAAGAAGTCAACTAGCAACTATGAGATCCAGAAAATATAATCTAGTATTCCAGAACTCGACTTTGTCAAAATTAATTAATTGTATTTTATTTTATTTTCATATAACGTCATAATATGGATCACAAAATAATAAGAAAGGAAAGAAAAGCATCATTATTTGTAAATGTCATACGATTTAAGGAATGCAAAACTCAGAAATAAAAGAGCAATAACAGAGTACGTGTATCTTAGGCATACTACCGGGTCTTGCATATAACCAAGAAACTGCTTAACTTGGTAGACGAGGGAAGGTAAAAGCTACCATTCATCGTGACGTATAGATGACAAATGAATCGAATGTTGTGACGATTTCAAGTAAATGACCGGGGTTACTGAAACCTGCTTCGTCACGAGCAGAACCTTTAAATAGTAGTGTTGTCAAGCACTCAGCCCAGACTTCGATCTTAATTTTCACAGTAGACCCATCGAAGACAGCATGGTCCAAGTAAGTAAACTTGTCACTTTGAATTGAAGCTGATAGTTTCCGTGGTTAACTGAGACTTCCTTCCTCAATTGCGAAGCCTTGATTATTATTATTTACATTTGTACTTAGTCTTCCGATTTCTGTACTATGCCAAACTTACACGTTCTCGTAAGTTGTTTGTATTTAATCTGGATTGTCAGTATTTGATTTCAATACAACCTAGGGCAACTACTGGTCCTAACAGCGTTTGTCGCTGTTATCTCGTAAATGATTCAAGGAGTTATTGAACTCAACTGAAAGGAGTAATCTCGTAAATTATTCAAGGAATCATTTCTATGTTACCTTCTAGGATTCGGGAGTCTGCTTTCATACGGCTTCTAGTAAAAGTTAATTGCTCTATCCCTCTGTAACTCGAAATGTGTTTTGAGAAAACACGGTCTTGATCCAGTCCCAGTACCGAAATTAATGGGATCAAGAAACACGTCCAAGTCGGACGTGAACACTAGGTTTTCATAGTTCGTTGGAAGGGTTTGCGTTGATGCAACGTACTGCAATTTGATGGAGGAAGTAGATCAGCTTGAAGTTGTGCAAATGATAATTAGTCAGGTACTGGAATCAGTTGCGATACAGGTGGGTCTGCAAAGTGCTTTACGATTTATTGACTTGATACATGCTCAGCATTCCAGACGCATAGGAGTGCCTGAAGGTGTAGCCAAATTCCAAAATGACAAGAACTTGAAGACAAATCGTTGGAAGGAGAATAAGTGTAACAAAAATGATAGTGGTAAAGTCAAACGCGATTTCCAGGTGCGACAGGTGACTTTTTGACAAACCTTTTCAGCTGGAAGGAATGGAGGTAGTTCTGAACAGAGTCCTGACCATGACCGAGAACAGAAGAAACAATGCGGAAACAAGAGAAGTGATCAAAAGAACTAGGTCTGGATGTCGACAAAAGTGGCGTTCCCGTGATGACCCTCGAAGAGAAAGTGAAGGAAACAATTACAGTGAGCGTAATCGACCCAGACGTCCGATAATGAGAGAACCTGTGGCAAATTTTTAGCCACGTCATTGCGTATTAGCGCGGTTCGGTTATCAACCACGTGTCACGTGCTTCTCATTTACTAGGACTACACCAAAAGGTGAATATCTTTCCTTTAAGAGGTCTAACAAGCAAATGCAGGTAAGTGACTGGTAATAATTGTAATAAAAGCAAAACAGAAGTGCGTTTTACATACAAGCAAATTGTTTAAAATTCTCATTCTGTTTTCCTCTATGAATCATAATGTTTCAATTGACTGGTTTAATTGAGGCTATGGGTGCTGGAAAAATTAGATTATCGTATCGCCTGATAAAATTCAGTTTTATTTTCATTTATGGGTATACTGGTATCTACGGCCTATACCCGTCCATGTAAGCTCTACAGTTCTCTCTTACTCGTAATATCATTTGTCCTTACGGAGAAAAATTTGATAAGAAACAGTGATGGTCCTTGGAACTACATTTTCTGTCTCCATGTTGGGCTAGTCTCTCAGCCAGAATTTGAGGGTCCGCCCTGGCTTATTGGTAGAGTTCACCTCTGGTCCGTGGGGTCCCCGGATCGTGCCATGTGGGTTTTCTGGTGGACAAACACCGTGTGCGTGGGTTTTCTCGGGATTTTTTTAGTTTCCTCTCACTTTCTTTATTCCGTCCTCATCATCCATACGGCCTGAACCGAAAGTTGCCTAAAGGTCTTTAAATAAATTAAAATTCTGGGATTCGAACTGCAGTTTTCAATTCTACGATAATGAGGACTCTGACAAAATCGAATTAATAAGAACCTGTGTTCAGTGCTTTATTTGCGAGAATGCTTGCTTAACTCTGCATGTCAACACCATCATTTAGGCTTCAAGTTTACAAGGGAAGCCGTGTTAGCTCTGTATGATCTTGATCAGAGTTCGCGAATTTAATGTTCGAACCCTCATCAGACTGCCATCTTTATTGTTTCTTCCATGGTTTTCCTCAGTTCCGTCACGCGAATGCTGGGATACTTACAATACAAGCCATAACCGACTGTAATTCCGAATTCATTTTCCCAGAAATTTTGCTCGCCGAGCAACATCAGACAAGCAGTCTTGATTGGTTGAATTGTTATTAACGCTCTAAACGAACTTGTAAGGACGGGGCCTACAGTTTTTGGTAACGTAAGTTCCGAACCACATTGTTCAATGAATTTTCACTGGACTTCACGCCATGACCACGTGCATTAGAAAGCAAGCGTCCTAACCATTGGAATAACCCTGGAGCTTAAAGACCGGTTAAATTAACAAGTCTAACCATAACTACATCAACAAAGGTCTTGATTTCTATATTTTATGTTTAAATTTTGCTTGTTTTATAACATTCTTTAAATCATTTGAACAGAACATTTTTAAAACCATTTATACGCCACACAGTGATGATCTAGGCCAGTCACAAGAAAGAAGCCCCTCGGCAAGCATTCCTTCAGAGACAAAGAAAGGTTTTTGTCTAGGTACGGAAGTGACATTCGTCTGGTGACACTGAGGGAAACCCTGGAAAACAATACTGCCGGTAGCAGAATCGAACCGCAATCTCTTCAGTGTCGATCCAAATTTTGCGACCGGAACAACTAGCCCACGGAAGTTGAATTTTGAACATCACCTTTATACAAAAAAGACTGAAGAGACTTTTCTACAAGCGGAAACAGCTAATTATCAGATACTAGTCATTTACTATGTAAATATACGTTTGTCACTTCAGGTATGCAAGATTTAAAAGATAAAATTTAATATTACTTGAAATTATTATCACATAAAATGTCAGTTTCTTAAGGAAGTTTCAAAGGTTATCAATTTAGCAAGTAACAGTATGTTGAACTACAAATATTTAAAAGAACTACCTTCAACCATCTGCTCGCTTCTACCATAGTTAGCTTTAATGTAGCGTAAAATTAATTTTGTTCTGAGTAGCGATTCTCGTCCAAACAAGTACGTAGCTGCTAAGGACGAAACTACTTAGATATTCACCTGTTTAATCCGAGGTTGTGTGTGGACCCACAGACTGGTATGCAACACCACTCGCCGCCACTTGTAGTGCTTCCACAGTAACTTCAAATAAGTTTATACTGTGCCATTTATCACCTGATAAAGTTCGAATGTTGTATAATCCGTTTATACAACAACGTGTCCAAGTTAGTTGTTTATATATATACATAATTCCATCTTCATGCAATTAACAAAAAAGCACACAGAATATTTACGAATAAAAAAATCTTACATGTACGAGAAGTATACTTTGTTTTGTACAATTATATACTTCACTTACTTGACATTATTTTCTGATAAAAATATCATTTGAATGGAAACCAATACACAAAATATTTAATTATAAACATACAACATGATCACTCATTCTGTACACTGCCCTTGAGTTCATTAATATAAAAATATTTGTGTCTCATAGAAGTATACATGTGGGGCTTAGAAGCAAAAGCTGCTATCTCCATTTTTTTTGGGGGGGGGGGAACCGAGATTTTGATTGAACTGTATAAATGAAAGTGTCTAGTGAAGGTAAGTAAAGGTTGTAAAGAATATTTTTTAACTTTTATTTATTTGCGATTTATTACTTTGAATATTTTCTCTAACGGCCATCATTATTATCTAGAAAATCTTTACAGAAAAAAAAAAGAAGGTTAAAATCTAAATGGAACGAGAAAATCTGGATCACTTTACTAATTTATACTAGCTAATGACGTGAATTTAACTTGGAGAGAAACAAATTACTTACAAGTAATTATTTATCTTTATTGTACTATTCTATAAGAACGAATAAACATACTATTATAAACACGTATTTACAAACAAAGTTCCATAGATCTTTTGAGATGGTTCTTCGACAAAGGTGGATTATTCTCAATAATAAAGCATGAACAAGTTCTGATAAACACTGATCTTTCGTTATTTACTTCCTTGGTAAATATTAACATTACAATTTCATTTTTTAATTTATCACAATTCAGAAAGCAGGGAAATAGAGTATTTGTAGCGAGACAGCTGTTGGCGGTCAGGAATGTAGTACACGGTGGGATCAATAATAATATGAATATCAAAAATTCTTATTTCCCGAGGGGTCTTAAGATTGACGAGGGATCACAAATATTCTAAATTCAGCCTGATTGAACTAATCGGACCAACCATGTTTTCACTTATCAGAACAATACTAATTAATTTTACTTAAGTTAGGATGGATCTATTTCTGCAACATTAAGGCAAATACTTCGTAGAAAAAAACGAAAAAAACATTTAGTGACTTCTTTAAAATCTAATCTCTTCTCAGATTTCAACTCGATTTTCTCAATTCTCCATAAATAAAATTCTGGTCCTACGTGTTTCCTTTTACCAGTACATTTCCAGCAATTTTATAAAATTAATCAAGTTGGGTTTCTTGACACAATGTACCCTTCACGGGCTACCGTCCAATATCCACCATCTACAGTATTTCCTTAACAAAATCTATTCTTAGTGCTCCACCCAAAACCAAGTAACAAAAATCAAACAGTATAGATAATAATCTTAAATTTCTAACTACGTACTATCTACTCCAGATAGACCAGTAAAAATTCCCAAGTATCTTAAAAAAAATGCTTCCAACACCCTCTCCAATTTCGTGCAGCAACCGTAATACCAACCCATCTCTACATCATGAAAGAAAAATAATACACTTCCAGATTCCACCGTTCATCCCGTAATCATGCATTTTATCCCAAATTTCCTTTCCTTCTCCCCGAGAAGGAAACTGCCAACATGCGCCCAGGTAAGAACCCAGTACCAACATGCTTCCTTAAAATTAGATACCATCAGTACCCAACATACTTCCTTAAAATTAGATACCTCCGTTTCCGTCACGCTTCCTTAAAATTAGATACCACCGTTTCTTCATGCGCCCAGGTAAGAACCCAGTACCCGACATGCTTCCTTAAAATTAGATACCACTGTATCCGACATGCTTCCTTAAAATTAGATACCACTGTATCCGACATGCTTCCTTAAAATTAGCAGGATCATAAAACAAAATTAAACCCAGAAGCATACCAATAAAATTCCAGACACCACCTTCACCTCCACGAGATGAATTTTACATGCACCAGAAATAACCAATTTATCCAGTACACCTCCAAATTAAAAAAAAAAACATGCAAAGAACATATTCCACTATCATTCTTATGCAAAATTAAATCATGGAACCCACGCTTAATTTAACGTCTAGCCAGTTTATAGCATTTCCCTAACAAACAAAAAATATAATTTCCGTGACAGCTTTGACGTACTCTGAATTCTTTAAACAAAAATTCAATTAAAAAAAAAAAAAAATCTCACAAATAATAAAAAAAAACTTACATTTCGAAAGTCTTATCCGTGAAATCGTGGTACTCAATTCTGTATCCACATTGTAATCTAGAACCACCTACCGTGTTCTGACTAGTGGTCCTTACCTCTCACCCAAGAGAGAATTTTCGCCCGCCATTGCGGGCGAAGAAGAGATGCGTGAAAATTACATCTGGACCGGACAGTGGCTACCGACGCTCGGTTTCCCTCGAAAACTAGATCGGCCGGGGAAGGGAAAAACCGAAAGCTGCGCGAAGTAACAAGCGCGCAACCAAGCTTTCTTATTCAAATACATATATACCATCTCCAGTTAAAAAAAAAAAAAAATAATAATAATAACTTTACAACAAAATATAGAAATACAAATTATTCATTCTTGCTAAAAGAAAAAAAAGATCCTCATTTACACTGAGTCTATCTTCTCGTAATTTGTTTTATAAATTCCAGTAAGAAAGAATTTCTCTCTTTCTTACAAGGTAAAGCCCTAATTTTTTGTATATTTTGTAGCTTTTGCGTAGGAACCATGGGAAAAAAGTACCCATAAACTAATATATTTACCAACAAAAATTTTCTTTTGACTCTCCAGTAAGAATTTCTGGAGTGGAGATTGCAGCTTTTACTTCTAAGCCCCGCACATATATTAATTCCTTCTTCATGTATTGTCTGCAATTCGTCTATTATGCACCAGAATCCCTGCCACAATAAAACCAACAATGGCATAAATCCACATGTTGTGCTAACATTTATGAAAATAGTTTTTTTCTTTCTTTCTTTAGAAGGCACGTATACACATAGTTCAATATAAATGCAAAATACATACGCCACGTTTTATTTTTGTCCAATATGATCAAAAATTCTAATTTGATAAAACAGTGAACCTGTAATTAATCTGACATAATTAGAACTGGTTTTTAAATGTACTCATATCAGACCGACCAAACTCAGGAACCCACCAAAGAAACATCGAGTTTCGACATTCCTATTAGAGGAAAATCTCTGTAAGACAGGCGAAATAGCGTTTAAAAACTCGAGCAATTCTTCTACCAGTTACTGTAGGTAACACAAAACAATAAAAATACAGATATCAAAAAGAGTACCTTACCAAACTTCTAGTATGTTTTTCTTTTAAAAATACAATAGAGAGTCCTTCATAACAAAATAATTTCAAGTATCTGATTACTGAGTTTAGTTTTGCTAAACAAATGTATACTATTAGGTGCGCATCTACGTGTTAGTTGATTACTCTCCTAACTATTCATTTCTAATAGAAATTTAGAAATACAAGGGCTGTCTGAAAAGTATCCGACCATACGCCAGGAAAATGAAACTACAAACTTGGTGGGTTTCAATTCCTAACCACCACCGAAATAGGACTCTTCAGCTTCCCCACACTTAACCCAACAATTTTGTCATTACTGCCTCTCGGATTTCGAAGCGGGTACCTTTGAGCGTCGATTTGACTCTAAAGAAAAGCCATAAGTCATAAGGAGCCACGTCCGGGAAGTATGAAACCCGTCAAACAACAGCCGTTCTTTTCCAGGAAAAATTGGATAAGTGTGCGTAATGGACCGGGGTGTTACCAGTCTGGTCTCTTGATGCGAACTGTATCACGTAGGCGATGAGGAACGTCAAAATAATTTATGGTAAAACTTAGTGCAGTATTGCTGTTATGTCATTTTTCCCGAATACAACTGCGACGACGAAGAACCACACGATACTACACACTGGCTTCCTAACGGGTGCTGAAGCAAGCGAGGATCACCCCCCTTACTGTGTGCAATGTTGCCATCTAACGTTCACTACTTTCCTCAGAAAAAAATAAGGTCGGATACCTTTCAGACAGGCCATGTACTTGTTTGATTTTAAGCTGTATTTATTACTGAGTTTTGGAAACGTACTCTTCTACAGAAAGCCATAAGGATCTTCTTTCGTACCTTTTATCACTAAATGAACACGATGGTTTAAAATAATACTTCGAAACATTCAATACACACTGAAGAAAAAATACAAATAGCAAGCTTCGTCTCCACTCTGCTAAATCCCTATTTAGCATTAAACAACCATATAAATCTTACCACTTTTGATATTCTTTATTTTGTAAATCGACTCTAACAATCTGAGAAATGCAGTCACTTAACCAAATTCTAAATTTATTCCAAAAAAAATACACATTCTTGCATACAATTTAAAGTTTACTCTTTTGGGTCATTCTCAACATATCTTGCATTTCATTTAAACTAATTTCCAGACATTCTTTAAATTGCAAAGTGTCCGTCTCTGGACACGACCTCAGCGAAGAGAGTCCAAAGTTAATGTCACAGTCACGAGGATTATAACAGCATCCGTAACCATCTTCCACGACTGGTCCGTAACACATGAAAGCATCACACCGACCAGGAACCTAAAATTAAGTAGAAAAAAAAATCACTGTTAACTTTTTTTTTAATACACAGATACATTACACGAAACCAAACATCACAATAGCTTTCTTAAAGTTAAACTTCTCTCTTCAAAACCCGGATTTTTGTTGAAACCCAGAGTCTTTGTTCGGTTTTGTAGCCAATATTTTTGTTTTACTCTTTCGTGGTGTTAGTTCGCTATCATGACAACATGGCCTTGTATCCATCTTGAATAAACAAAAAACACAGCTTTCTGACAAGGCTGAATTCTTTAATAACAAAAATAACTTCAAACGTAACGGTTTCGGAAGTATACCACTTCCTTCCTCAGACTGCACTCTACAACTAAATATCGAAAAATGGCTTTGAATCGTCATTTTGAATCAATAAAGAAAGGAGATCGTCTTTCCTTTCCACCAATCAGGGGTCACTACTAATTAAAAGTTCAATTTTCTTCTTCTAGTGCTGCCCTTCCCCGGGCGAGCGTACCTGCCTTTCACCTGTCAAATTTGATGAGCCACCAGATCACAAACAACTTTTAACTGATAACTGCTGGAAACACTTTCTTAAAAATACCTTTTCACGAAATCAAGTCCCTAGCTACACCGGATTATACAAAAGAGCTTAAAAAATCAATAAATATATTTATAAAGATAGTTACCTTCTCACAAATTAAAAATACAAAGAATACAGAAGTAAATAAGAAATAAACTAAAATAACAATGAAATCAAAAAATAAATAAAAGTAATTAATATAAATAAATTAAATTAAATTAAAATTAAAGCTCTGTAAGAACATACTATAAGATTTGCCGGTTAGCGTCCTCATATTGTTCTCTTTTTCCTCCTCAGTTCCTTCTTTCTCAAAATGTCCTCCCACTCTTCATCAATACTATATCCACTGTTCCAGTTCATAGCCTTGTCGGCTATCTCTCTTATCCTTTTCGCTTCTTTCCACTTTCTAACTATTGCCTATATTCATGCTCCACTACTGTTGCCCCTTCCCAGTTAACTTCGTGACTGACGGGCTTGAAAATAACATTAGTCTCTCTTCTTAATCTGACATCATCCTTATGTTTATGATGAATATATATATGAATTTATTGAATTTTTAAGCTCTTTGGTATAAGCCGGTGTACTGGTGTACCGAGGAACTTGTTTTCGTGAAAAGATATTTTTAAGAAGGTGTTTCCGGCAATTATCAGTTAAAAGTTGTTTGTGATCTGGTAGCTCATCGAATTTGACAGGTGAAAGGCAGGTACGCTCGCCCGGAGAAGGGAAGCGCTAGGGAAAGAAAATTGAACTTTTAATTAGTAGTGACCTCTGATTAGTGGAAAGAAAAGACGATCTCCTTTCTTTATTGATTAAGTAATTTTCCTATATTGTTGTAGAGTGTAGTCTGAGGAAGCAAGTGGTATACTTCCGAAACCGTTACGTTTGAAGTTATTTTTGTTATTAAAGAATTCAGCCTTGTCAGAAAGCTGTGTTTTTCTTTATTAGTTTCCTAGTGTGTGCACATTACCATTTTTTTTATATGTTTGTTGCATATTTTATGTTGCCAGCAACTAAATTTGTTTCCTTGACAACTTGAGAAGTTCTGATGAAGCGAGCCTTTTCCAGAGCAATGAGTAGCAATAATACTATGAGCTTCTATATTGTTCAAGAGATGGCAGCACTTTAGCTAATTTTCTTGAGAACATTTGCATTTCATTTGCATTTTATTGTGAATGCGTATGTCAAGTTACTATCGCTGTTTTAAAAAAGGCTTATGTCATGTAAAGTTAATGACCTTCCAACATGATGAAAGTCAAGGTAGGACATTCTAGCGTGGGATCACTGTTTCAAGTCTTCCAATACATGGTAAAAGGACTCAGTCTTCTGGACTGACAGATGTTAATTACTAATAATATTCGAGCGAAGTCTTCGAATGTATGTTACAAAAATAAATAACTGCTCATATTGAAGTCTGCATTATTTATTCATTGAATTAAAACTAATGAATCTCGAATCCTGTTCGAATTTCTACTTATCCAGAGTAGCAACTGTCCAGGGTACTCGTGTTATTATTGGGGCACTTGAATGCAGTAGGGAGATTAGTATCATTCTTCTATTTTTAACAAAGAACATCTGTGTTCTTGAAATAATGGCGCAAATTTGGGGACATGATTATTAACATCAAAACAAGAAAAATGTTCCTTTAAAGACATTTCGAAACATGTGTAATTTCGGAGCTAGAGGAGTTCAAAGTTAAGGCGGCACCGTCACAAATGACGTCATATCTTGACAAATAATGACGTGAGCGATGTCAGCATAGCAAATCACAATTGAAGTAGTACCCAATACACCTATTTAAGCTATGTTTAACATTGGCGAATGCAACTTAAAGCGGATTTCGACGCTTGCTCTATTAAACCACTGAATTTCGTGACAATGAAATTTTTACATGTTAGATTGCGAAACCTGTCTATGTGGTATTCTCTGGATCATAAACATTGCTTATATTGATGTATCAGTTACTACTGGGCTTGTGATTTGCTAAACCGACACCGCTTACGTCATTATGTGTCGAGATACGACATTTGTGACGATGCCGCCGTAACTTTGAACAACTGTAGCTCCGAAACTACGCACCTTTCGACATCGCTTCAAACGAAATTTATTCTTTTCATGTGAATAATCACCTCCCGAAATTTGCGCCATTATTTCACGGACACATTGTTTGAAAGATCATCATGTCCTGAAATACCGCATCAAAAGATTTTTGACGTTTGGTTTGTCTAACACCTTACGATGTGTTTAAAACTTTAATTATCTTTTGTTGTATTGTTCTTATGTAATTTGTTTTTTGACCAGCTCAATAGAAAATCCGGTTTCAAACAAAAACACTGGGTTAACAAAAACAGATTCGCCAGGTACACAAAAAAAAGTGTTTCCAAAGGTGAGTTTTAAGAGACTCATTTTATCGATATCCAATTACCACAGAGTACTATATGTTGATACAGTACGTTTCCAAAGTGTTAACAATTTTCATAATGCTGAAAACTGTACAGAAAACTTGGTCGTTGCAGTGACTGGGAATCGAAAGCAAGTCTCTCAGTCGCTGGTCGAGTTCTCTACCCACTGAGCTAGTGACCACCATGACCAATTTCTATACATTTCTCACGCTAAAGCTGAACTAGCTAATATCTGGTGGCATTGAACGCACAGGCTGCGATTTCAAGTTAGTTTTTTCTTTCGATCGTGCAATACGAAAGAACAAGATGTTACTTTCTTTGCAGAAACTACTCACTAATTTATCTGTGCAATTTTCAACAAGTTACCATAGACCAGGTCTTTATGTGAAGCAACATATTAAACACTACTTGCGATAAAACTTACTACTATCATTGTTCTTTAAAATACACCACCTAAAATAAGGTGCAATTCCAGATAGTTTCTTCCTCGTCGTCAAACACGGTATGAGCATACACAAATTGAAAATTCCTTTACACACAGCATGTCTGGTTCTCAAAATGTGATCAGTATGAAGATACTTTTATGTTGCCTTAAAAGATTTCAGTCCATATAAACTTCCAAGTTGCGATTAAGGTTTCTTTTTATCTAAGGGTAACTTCTATTAGATATCACTTTGGTAAACTTTATTTTTATATGGGCCAGTTTAGTAACTTTGGACTTCGGCCCGTCACGATTTGCCTTTAGCTGTTAAATGTTAAAATCCACACCCATGCCCCAGCCGGGACTCGAACCCGGGACCGTTGAGTCGATAGCCTACCGCCGCAGACCGCTCGACCACCCGGCCGGTTATTAGATATCACACACACAATTGTTCCCAAACCTGGTTGTGCGTGCCTCAGTGTACTCGAGAGATGTAACGTCATGTGCGCTTATTTTATTTCTTTTTTAATTTATAAATCGATGTAGAAGTAAAGTCCATGCCAGGCCATCCAGTCCTCTCCCACTACCATAACAGCATGGCCCCTTCCTTGCCTCGCTCTCGAGTCGAATCCATTTTCAAGAAGTTAAAACAAGGTTTAGTAAGAAATAAATAAATGGAGAGTATTAATTTTAAATTTAGCTGCTTATTTCTCAGTAACGTCCGTATTGTTCATCAGGATGAGCAATGAACCTGTTTTTACTTTTTTATTTATTTATCATCATTTCTTCTCAGATCAAAAACACACGAAACTCGTTCTTCGTTGACCAAATGTTGGTGTAAATAGTGACAGAATTATGTCCCAACATGAGCAACACGTACACATAAAATATTGCCAGAAATTAGGCAAATGTGAACGGGAATCGATGAAAATACTACAAAAGATATGTGGTGAAGATACCATGTGTCGCACAGCAGCGTTTTAAGCAGCTCCAACGAGGCCGATGGATCATGCACGTACCAGTCGACTGACAATAGTAAGAACTATGGATATTCGTAACTGAAAAGCCATTCTGATGGGAAGTCTTCGCAATCACAAATATGAGACATGACTTCAAAACCTTGTCACGTTTGGGCTGCGAAAAGGAAGTCCATAAAACCTTATCTTCTGCTTACTCTCTTAAGCCTGTTCGGAATTGTGGAAAGCTGGAATTAACTTTGGACTTCCGAATAGTCCTATTAAGAACGTATGGTGAAACATGTGTTATGTGAAGCAACTCGCATCAGCTATAATTATGGTTACGCAATACTTAAAATGACTCAATGTGCGAACTAAGTAACTGTACCACTGCATTTTGATCACGCACCCTCTCTGAAAATAACCATGAACAACAAATGAGTACAAATCGAAATTAAAACTCTGTTTCTAAAAGGCGTAATACATTAACTAACTAGAGAATGTAAACTTTCATACAATCATCAGCTTACATTGTATACAAAGATGTAATGATAATGTATGACAAAATAAATTAAAGGTTTTATAGACAAAACAAACCGCTCGCGTATAGGAAATATAACAAAAAATAGGTTCGACGTCATAGTTTTCCCAGCTCTTTTATACGATGAAGAATCCAAATGTGCATGAATATTCGCTGTCTAGCTTATATTACTGAGATCTAGAAGTTACAGACGGAGAATGCTAAGCGACTGAAGAGGACCTTTAAAATCAAAGTTATAGTTTTCCGTCCGACCACAGGGAACCCAACGGTGTATGGCTCAACACTTGTAATTACTGAGATCTGAGGGGGAAGGGGTTACAGACAAACAGATAGAATAAACTGTATGTATACCGATGCGCTAATAGCGAGTTAAAAAGCATCCTCTATAAATGAATGGATAAAATTTGGAAGGCAACGAAGTAATCACCAACCATAAGGACGCTGAGAAATCCTTTAGGATAGGAAGAATTATTGATATACAACCACGGGCACACTGCTGTTCATAGAAGCTTCAGGTCTTATATAGTGGTAGAATGGAGTCTTCACTACAAATAGTAAAGAAAGCATTTAAAGTGAAACACTTAAAATATATACGGTGAACGTTGGTAATTTTCGTCATATTTGTTAACTTCGTGACATATTGAGTTGTCATTCAAATTTTCGCCACCAGGTTACTCCACAAGTATTGCCTGCATTCTGCGTGATAGTCGTAATCCAACCCAACAACTCTCGTAATGCCGTACCTGTGCAAAATGGAAGAAGCAATCTTCCACTTATTAACTTTAACACTTAGAGTTATTAATTTTCGTTTACTGTATAGCAAGCAAGTTTCTTATTTCCTTCAGTTTCACAATCAAAACTCATCCATCGACATACTCCATTTTTACAAGATAAAGAAGTTCTATCAAAATTTTCTGTGAATATTCAGCCCATTATAGGAACTATATGCGTCATAAATACTAGGAATTGTCATTTCTTTGTTGTTGTTTTTTTGTGATATTGTTGTTATGTTCAATGTAAAATAGCTATGGTTGTACCGAAAAGCAAAAGACTAAATATTTTTTTTCAATATGAAGAAATAAAATCGATTCGTCAATAGAAACTTGTTATTACTAACCTGACTCGTTGAAAGCTTGAAATGCGAGCTACAGACAAAGCCTGGGTCCGAAAAAAATTTCGGAAGATCGTAGTCATTCTCCAGTGCTATCATTTTCAAACCCATGAAATGGCGATCTATGCCGCGTCCATTCAACGCCTGAAACCAAAGCATATTATTAATAGCAATGGCATTAATTAATACTTTCTTGTAGAGACTTGAATAAATTAAAATTAATAAAAAGTGAATATTAAAAAAAAATTGATTAACAACGATGCTTCTAATTTAATGTTTAAATATAGTATATTTTATTATCAAACATAAAGGTTTATTTCAATCATGAATGTAATTTCTTAGTGAATGCAGCTTATGTCTTATGTAATAACTGGTGAAGTGAAATAAACAGAAATTGTTTTAGGCAAATAGATTTTACATTATTTTCTATGCTGTTTTTTAAAAATGTTGACTCAAATTTAGAATTTAAAATTAATACTGAAAAGCTGTTTAATGATTTAGACTTCATTGTGCGCTTAGACAGAACCTATAGTTTTTGTTCAAGTAATCTTTGAAGCCACGCACCGAACAAGCCAAGGACTACGTGCATCGAAGGTTCGAGTGCTAACCTTTTGTGTGAAAACTGTCTACAGAAAAGACGGACTATTTTAACCAAGTAGCCAGCGTGGAGAAATAAAAGGTTAATTTATCTTGCAATCTAAAAGCTACACAAATACAACCTGTGAATCCCTGTGTTTAATTAAATATCAATATTTCTATACATTGTTCTTCTCAAGTTTTAATCAGGAAAGTTATTTAAGCTGTCCAACGTTCCCAGAAAAGATATAGTTCTTATCTTCATGCTAAGTATAAAGAGCAGTGTTGCCAACAATAATCACTTAAAAAGAGCGAGACATCAGTCTAAAATGAACTAAAACTCTATCTTACCAATGTTAGAATTAGGCGGGTTTGTAGCTAGAGCGTGCACAGCAGGTAGCTAAATCTTTATACAGACTATAGAAAAATAGGAATTTTTGGTAGCTAAATGAGTATTCAAAATAGCTAGTTTTAGCTATAAAATCGCTAGATTGGCAACATTGATTTGAAGAGGCAATTGAATCTTAAAGACAAACACAGTGTCTAAGTAGTCCATGACAAATTTCGTGAGATACTAAATAAAAAAAGAAAAGAAAAAAAAAGCCTTAGTTACCGGGCTAGAAATTCCGCCGCGTTTCGGAGCTATAGGTTGCCAAAAGCGTGGGAATATGAACTTCAGAGCTTCACAGTTTCAAGACTACTAACGGTAGCTGTCATGCGGCATGCTGTCATCGAATACTTCAAAACAGCTCTATTCAAACATCCATATTCCAAAATTGTGCAATGGACTCCTCAAGGGAAATAGGCTATTCCATATTTAAGACTGGTAAAAATGACAAAATTAATATCTTTGTTAAGCAACTCCTTTTGAGAACATAATTTGCAGGCTCGAAGAACGAAATTTTCCATCAACTGATTTTGGTGGTATAAGAACGACTGGGATTGAAATGAATGTAACTTCTGCCAGCTATAAATTTTCTGTAAACTGTGGGTTGGAATTTGCTGTCTCCTCTTAATAGTAATATCCAGAAAATTGACTGTCACCATTTTCTCTACATTTCTTGTTCTCAAATTTAAATTTCTTCACGCTTGCTACTTTGTAATCATGGTGTCCCGGGTTCGATTTTCAGTGGGGACGCCTGTGATTCAGAGCCCACGTTAAACTGTAGGTCTCGTCCTTATAACGTCACCTTCATCCGACGGAAGGCAATGGCAAACTATCATCGGTTCACCTTCGGGAATCCATCATCACCAAAAACATGAAATCTACAGTTGGGAAACAAAATAATGGAACCATCAATATAATGGCAGGCGCTTCTCACTTCCTGACTCTGACTTCAGTAACGAACTCCTTTAATGAGTTAACTTGCATTTACGAACAGGACATGCAGATGTAACCTCAGCATGTCACATGTTAGAGGGATGACGCCCCTTGGCGAACACATCCGTGGTTGAGAAGTTGAAAGAAACGGTCAGGGCTTTTGTTTGTACCATACAAGCATTCGCCTGGTGAAACTCAGGTTTAACACAGGAAAAGTTCATTCAGTCCCGCAGCAGGATTCGAATCCATGGGCTCCTCTAGTACCGGAACGAAGTCCTCGACTATGACCACGGAGGAGGCGGGCTTTTGTGACTAACCGGTACACTCGCTATTTTTACTTTCTAATATTTTTTTAAGAAATGAAAAATCAACTACGGAACGTTTGCTTGTCAACTAGATTGATCTTCACAAAACAATTGTTCTGTTATAAAAGTTAAAAATTATGTTATGTCGGTTATATAATCATGAAAAACTACTAAGTAACAGTTTTGCAACTTACGTCCATAGTATAGTTTTTGTGGCTCTCAATTGCTGTTTTTAATGCGGCAACTTTCGCCTCAGGTGAACAACCAGCATCTAACATTGTTTTTGCAAATTCTACTGATTCAAGGGAACAAGAACGAATAGCTTCGGTTCGTCCACCATAAAATTTCCTCAATGAACAAGATTCATAATGGGCTCCTGGTTCGCCATGGAGTCTAGAAGCAAGTAGAAACGAACACTTATTAAATAATAGACTATTATAAATCATCGTATCAGAATAATATAACCACGTACTTAATAACGAGTGTCATCTTCTCTGGCCCAGATGACACTCGCTACAAAATAGGGTATGAACTCAATGAGGCTCTGAATAGTAGCCCAAAGCATACTTTCTCATTCGGAGTTCAGGAGAGCCTTGAGTTCCCTCATAGTACGTGGTTCAGGGTCCGCATTCCTGACATATCGGTCTAAGTATTAAGTGGTCGGTGGGATTTAGATCAGGCGATTTTGCCGGCCAATTAATTACGGCAAAGTCATTCTAGCGTTTCTCAACCGAAGCGATATAGCATGGAACCTTGTTCTGTTGGCAGACACTATCACAACAATGCGCGTTACTCGCGACGGTGATAAGAAGACATTGGTATCCCATCTAGTGGTCCTAGAGGTCACAGATCGTATCAAAGTAAATATGCCCCCCACACACGAACACTGCCACTTCTACCCGGCGTTTGACCGACATATGTAGCAGACTTTTATTTTTTTGTTTGATGTTTTTTTTATGCCGGGAACAAATGTTTATGTTATATTTCCCAACTCATACACAGGGTGTGCAATTTATCTTGTCCATTCCTGAGAAAGGAGCAACCAATGGAGGAAGAGAAATCAGTTGGTTTGGCTTAAATATGGAGTGGGAAAAGTGTTTGACATGTTGTGCAACAACACCGAATAAACAGGGATGCCAACCTATTATAATTATATTGTGTCAAATGAGTCTACGTTAGGTTCTTACTACACACGTCAAATCTACATGCCAAGTGGAACCACACTTACAATTCAGTTCTGGAAACTAAAGGCGCGCTACAGTATAACAACCATCGAAACACTATAAACTACGCAATTCTAAATGCTTCACTTAAGCAAATTATCGTAGGTTATCGTCAGAAAAATTGATTTTCAAAGACAAAAATTTACTTCTATAGCAAAAGGTTATTGCAAATTTAAAAAACTTCAGATCTTACAAGTAAACCTTACGTTTAGGTGAATCGAGTTGCTGCCCGAGACACATGTGACAGAGTAGTACTAAGTGTACTCAATATGTCAGGGAAGTTTTAGGTGCAAAGCTCCAAGGGTTTAGGAGATACAGCTACTAGAAAGTCTCATGTAGGTACGTTAAAGTCGATATATATAGCTTCTCGGCTCTGCATGCACGTGTTACGTGAATATTTGGCATCGTGACAGGTTCATACAACTTCAGTCGTTCACAATTTACCAGTTCAGTTCTCCTCGTTTTCGCAACATGATTCGATTCGCTTTCCATACGGCTGGATACTTGAATGAGGAGTCTGGAAGTTGGATCGCTCCTTACGATTACTGCTTTGACGGACTTGCGAACGGCATATGTTTCAAGTGCGAGTCGATGGCGGCGGCGGCGGTGGTGGTGGTGGTGGTGGTGGTGGTGGTAGTAGTAAGAAGAAGAAGAAGAACCTACTACCCAAAAGAACAAAACTGAAAGGACGCCGTAGCATCGGTCGTGTAACAGGGGTGTTTCAAATTATCAGGAAATCAATTTGCTTCTTAAGATCCATAAAGCATACGTATTACTTTTGTTATACAATAAAAGCAGAACAGACTATCTTCCCACTAGTAAACTTTGGGGTGTTTCTGCACAGTAAATTTCTTTCTTTGAACTTTTCAAAACCTGGCCTATTGAATTTAGACTATGTATCAAATAAACAGAATAATATGTGGTCCTAGTCTATTACTATTGTACCAGTGTGCCGCAGAATTGCACATGGTGAAAATATATGCCGTGAGGGAAACAGTTTGAGAATCCTTTCACTAGATGATGGGTAAATATAAATTTACACGGTGTATTGTTTGTATTTTGAAAAAATAACGGAGAATCGGGTTTTGAAAAACCGAAATATCATTTAATTTCGGTTTCTGCGTAATACGTTTGCAATTTTCTAAGAGAATAACTCCACACTCACCACCCACCACCCCCACACACACATTAAAACTAATTTTATTCTCTTACGAATATCACAATATATAGCTAACGTCATACCTGTAATAAGCGAGTTGAATCGCCATCTGAATGTAGCTATCTGGGCTCACTTTTTGCGATTTTATGAAATCTCTTCCATAGTTTTTGTATTGGAACCCATACATATGTATATCATTGACTAATCTGAAAAATAATTAGAAGACCAAATGATATTAAAATATACACAAAATGTAGTACTATGTAACGAAATGAATTTTTCCAACAAGAATATAATTTCACACGGAACTTAAGGATACGATCAGTTAACATAAACTACTCGGGCAGGTACTTCTCGAGTGAAAGTGATTAAGACTATTAGCTAGACTCCCAATTTTGAGGAAATAGTTCACTTCACCCGGTGAAGACGTGTACGGTGTCATTTTATTCCATTTTTTGTGCAAATTGCGAAAATGGGAGCCCGGTAAACGATTTTAGTAGATTTCGTAGTTTTGGGCGGGTAAAATAGTTTTGGAAGGAGGAAATTTTAAATAGGCGAAGGCCTTCACATTGGCGATCCTGGTGCACTCCCTAATTACCCGACAGTCATAAATGATACCTCATTGTAAAGCTCATTTAACACAGATTCGAACGATATATGATGTGTTCCCAAATTACACAATGTAAAAGGCGATCCCCAAGGCAATGTTTGCTTTCTCCATTTTTTTTCTTATGTTGTATGGCACCAATCTTTCTAATTGTTGCATATATTGTAAAAGAGCGGTACGTCGTTCACTCTGATGGGAATATTCTGCTTTTACATATGACGTCACACACAAAGTATGCCCAACTAGTTTATTCTTCTGAAGAATGACGTCACGTTGAGAGAATGAACAACTCGTATTTGGGTGTCCACTGCAGGGATTTTAACGCCTTCCAACTTACGGGGCAAGTCCACTTAATAAAGGATTCGAGTGTCTGCACTCAAACCCATGTAGGTATACAAAATACTATTATGAGATTTATAAAAATCTTTATTTGATAATAAATAAGGCTACACCTTAAAGCTCTCTTCAGAAATTCTGACAAGTCTTCTTACATATAGTGGTGTTGTTAAACAACTGGTGTTACAATTTTCCGTTGACATAATCATATATGAAAATGTTCACATAAAAATATCACATTGTACAATGTTTCTTTGCTTCATTTCAAATATGAAGTTACGCGCAAACCATACTCTTAATTTACCCAAGTTAACACTCTCAGTGAACCACCTATCTGACATGTCTTACGCAAAATTGATTACAATCGGTAAGCAAAAGCTAACATTTGAAACAGAAGCAATCTACCGAATTGGGTAAAACATCAAGAATCCGGAGTAAAATTGCATTTTCAGATAAAACGTAGTATACTTATATTGTTAGTATCTCAAATACCTAATCTAAGTAGAATACATAACGAAACTACCGAATCTATAACAAAAATAACATTAAAACACCCTAACGTGACCTAAACATACAAAATTAGCTCGAATACAGCCTAACCTATTTGCCTTGCACTTGTAATTAACAAACAACGTAATCTAATCTCATCAATCGGCTATAACGCAACCTAATCTAACGTAACTTGTACTTGTAGCTCGCAAGTACCCATATCAATGTTTGGCGAGAACACCTAGGTTTTACGCCAGAGTATTTTCGTGGGCGTAGATAACGGGAATTATGAAAAAAAAATCCGAAAATGTTCGGGTTTCTCCTCCTTTTTCTAAATATGGAGCACAATGGAAACACATCATACACCGTTCGAATCTGTGTTTCATGAGTTTTACAATGAGGTATCATTTATCAATGAGGTCGGGTAATTTGGGAGTGCACCAGGGTCGCCTGTTTAAAATTTCCCCCTTCCAAAACAATTCTTCCCGCCAAAAACTACGAAAGCTACCAAAATCGATTAGCGGGTTCCCATTTTCGTAATTTGCACAAAACAATTGAATAAAATGACACCCTACATGTCTTTACCGGGTGAAGTGGACTATTTTCCACCCTAGCTGATGGTCTGTATGTGATTGATTGTGACAAGTTTAACTGAAAGATTTGGTCATGAGAAAGGTGAATGCAAAAGTTTTTGGCGAACCAATAGAAATATCGCGGTTGAACACACATTTCTTACATTAGCTGTAAAACTTTGGTAAACTTTATTTTGTATTGGCCAGTTTAGTAACTTTTGACTTCGGCCCGTCACGATTATACGAGTGCAATGCTTGTTAAAATCCACAAACAACCATGTCCCATTCCATCTTACTTGTCCCGCTGTAAGAAAAACGACTTGACACTTATCGTCCAACATGACGAAAACAACAATCTAGCAACTTTTGTCAGTTCTACACAAAAAGAGCTGTCGGCCATAGAACACTATTTTCCGCTCTATTCAGCATACAAAAAGAACAGCTCTTCTGACATCTAGAATCAATATATTGCAACGAAAATTAGATGCTTTTCGTCCTTCTTCCGGCACATCCCTCAATATTGAAAGGTTGATAGTAACAACTAGACAACTCTTTTTTAATACAGGGTGTCCAGCCAAAAAAATCCCTGACTTTTTCCTAGTTTTCCAGATTGTTGTCGACACCCTTATTTAAGGAAAAACATTGAAAAGTAGCTTACTTTTACCTCCCATACTCAATAGTAGGGTCAACATATGAAATAGCTTGGTTAGATTTAAAGTGAGGGACAACCGATGCAGTAGATTCAATACAAGTTCATGTAAGCACCCCTTCTCTGCTCCGCTCCATGGACAGGAACATTCAAAATATGGGCAGAACACGAAGAAATCCTATAATTCCCTGAATTTTTTCTGATTTAAAGGGAACTCCCTGCTCTTCCCATGACTTTTCCCGTTTTCCAGACCGTTGGATACCCCATAATATAACAAAAGTGAAGGGAAAATTATGGTTCATCTACAGTTTAAATCCGTTAGCTCCACCATTAGGAAATTATTAAACCGGAAATAGATACAGAACTCCTTCCAAAACATGGCTTAAGAATTCTTCGTACCTGAGAGAGAGAGAGAGAGAGAGAGAGAGAGAGAGAGAGAGAGAGAGAGAGAGAGAGC
>JAGDQP010008815.1:0-28818 GCA_022664845.1 Lepisma saccharinum | reverse complement strand
AGAGAGAGAGAGAGAGAGAGAGAGAGAGAGAGAGAGAGAGAGAGAGCTCTTTTGTCTAAGTGAAAATGTGAATATAACGTGAACAGCGTACAAGGATATTAAAAGAAAGAAAAAGTTCATATTTAAAATGTTCATACACAAAATTTCAAAATTCAACGTGAACTGTTTTACAACTTATCAAGTCTATAGGTACCGAACCAAATGCATACAGAATTTTACTGAAAAGATTAATCATGCTGATCAACAAATACAATGATATTAATGGATTTATTTTATGTACATATTCTTAGAAATTAACTGCAAGTAGTGTACTGAAAATTGTAAACATGTTTCTTTTTATTTATTTATTTATGGCTATTAGGCACCCCAGGTTCAGGCCGGGATAGGGTGAGAAAAAAGATGTAGTCGGCCTGGGCCTAGTTAGTAGGTGCCATCCCGGCATTTCCTTGGTATGATTGACGAAATATCCCTGGAAAAAACATCTGCCAGGATAGGACCTTCCGAATACCAAACCAACGCTCTACCAACTAAAGGTACTGCCGCTCCGTGTAAACATGTTGATCCATATGTGCGTCGACATTTCTGGACTTATTTTATGTACACGTTTGTCAAACATAACGTGGACTGTGAAATAATATGATGAATAAAAATGTGAATAAAGTTATTAAAATTCTTAAAGTAATGTTTTTATAATTTAAATCTTTTTCATCTCAAATTGAAACTATGCTGAAAGAGTGTGTACACTATTTTTTAGATACCCTAGATATTGAATCTAACACATATTTTCTAGAACATATTGCTTACATGTAATCCATAATAAAGTCCATCATATTAGTAATCACACCACCTTCAGCCGGTGAATGCTCATACGTCAACCCCACTTCTCCACAACCTCCAACTATAAACTGAAAGACTCAAATTAACATACTTAAAAATGAACAAGGATTAAGAAGTAAGAAGAGTACCCTAAGGGTTGACTGGTTTTAAACAACGTTGAAAATAATTGGTCTTTATATATATAAATAATTGGTCTTTATATATATATAATCATTTGTATTTAAATGTTCTGTTCTTGCATCGATGGAATACGAATTTTATAAGGGAGCTACTTATGCCTAAATACCAGTTAGGGTTGCCAGGTGTTCCGTATTATACAGGATTTCCCGTAGGTTAATTTACATACTATTCTAAATATACTGCTGTTCCTGGTTCAAATACGCTGAATATTTATTGACAGTTTTTTTCTTTTTTTCAATTGGTAAGAACAAGTGGGAAGATGATAGGAATAAATATTCATCAACTTTGATAATATCAGACATTTAATAATTTCACTTAATTTTGATCATAGCTGTCAGGAATTTCATGATTTCTTTAAGGGAGATGCAAAATTACTGTCAAGTCCTAAAAGTGAAGTAAAATATTATGAACGTTAACGTGAAGAAACTGACGTAAGATACACAAGCAAAAGTACCCGCCCGTTGGTGCGGGATGAATATAATATGTTTGCAACAGTCATTGGGCCATTCAACAATACTCGCTTCCACTTGGCGGGTTGCGCCCTTAACTTGATAAGTTTTGGGGGGGCTGCGCCCCCTTTATCGTAACAAGACTCTCCTATGTGTAAGAGAGAAAACACTCCCAACACTTCTTCTTCAGTTCAGACTTGACGGAGAGGAATGCAGTTTCTTGATGGCTCATTTACGTGATATTCCGGAAATGCGAAAAAAAAAAAGAATGATCAAAATCGGTCCAGTAAAACGCCCGGACGGACTGGACAAAGCACTTTTTAGCAAACGTTTTTAATATATAGAATAGGGTATATAAACTTAAATATACACCAGTTTGTTAATTATACTAATTTGTATGCTTAAAATTCATTAATACATTTCTAGGTGTTTCCTTTAGTTAACTGTCATGACCTTTCCTGTGCTAACATTCTAAAAACCCGGCAACCCTAATACCAGTACATTATATCACAGAATCTAAAATAACGTTTTCACCGACCACTGCTTGAGTTAATTTTATAACCACACTAAAATGCGTAATCCATTCATGAAAACTTTTCAAACATCGAGTAGTACGTAGTTTACTAAAATAGCTTCCTCGTATTTGGACAATTACAATAAAAAGTAAGTTTTAATGTCATCTTTGAAATTACTGTACATCACGTAGTCATGACAAACAAGATTCAACATTGTTTTTTCTATTAGTAAGTGCATGAAGAAAACTAGGTTGTGCTAAAAAATGAAGAAAAAAAACTCAACTATATTTAGCAGAAAAAGACGTTTTCGAAAATCTGATTTTGAAACTATCATTCTGTAAATAGAAACATGCTTTAACGCACGGAGGGTCAGTTGTATAAACGTAAACTTCCTTATATTCTGCCCGCAAATGTACTGATAATCGTTACTAATCTTTTTAAAGGAACCCCGCCTGACTATGAAATGGGTTCAAATCCTAGCCAGGCCGCTGGAAACTTTTCTTCGACGCTCCCATACCTGTCGTTTTTAGGAGCACTTAGCCTCCTATCAAAATGAATACCACAGTGTTCTTCCTGAGCACCTTGGATGGTAAAGGCAGTCAAGCGTGGGACTGACAACTCTATGTTACTTCGTTTTTGTATGTCGAGAATATGTACTTCCACATTTCCTATGCACAGTTCACGACGCGTGAGTATCGCACAAGGAATACCCTTATCTCGTTTTTGGTGTCAGGAATTTACATGCGAAGTTTGCTGGCAGAATTCTGTTACACGCTTACGTGCCTAAAAATCGATTTGGACGCATCAGAGCTTTAAAACCCGTAGTTTTGAATGATATTTGTACCACATTTCTAGAGTATAGACTTGGAGGAACAAGAGAACAAAGACAGGTAGGTATTTCTAATTTTATGATATTTTACAGGAAGATATTATAAAGCTGCATGAACACCATGAAAATACAAATAATTCTCTTATATAAAATATTATACTTCGTTCTTCATCAGGTATCTTAGTTCTTAATTATTAAACTAAAACTAAAGAGAGTACGGAAGTGACGTCATAGCCTGGCAACATTGATCTTGTTCTCTTCTCTGTTCATTCTAATAACAGCGCAGCATTTTCATACTTCCTTTTAAAAATCTACCCACCTTTTATGCTTTTAATTTTCCTCTCATCTGAGGTTACGATCACCTTCGAATCGCGACATATTACAATAATAAATAGTGTAGTATGTTTATTATATGAGAAAAAAAATTTTCACACCAACAGGCAAGAAAATAGTCTAGGGCTCTTCTCCTTGAAGATGACCGAGACATGTTTTTGAAACCGTTGGAGTTTGCTTTAAACTATAGTGTTTGTACTGAATCTGGACTGTTCATAGCGCCGGTAAGTCAAGATGGAGAAAAATTCAATAAGCTTTAAATTTAAATAGGCGTCATAGTAGTGCAGATAAATGTAATTATGGTATTTCTCCCTGAATTTCTTACCTGAATCTCAACCGAACCAAAGTGCTCATGTCAGTTTCCACATATATTTCTTCCTCCAATAAAATTTTATTAAACTACGAACATAAATCTCGTGAAGCCGATCGAATTAAAATTCTCTTCTGCCTTCTAAGAAATACTCCAAAACCGACTGATATTCAATTTCACAATCTACAACAGTTACTGGCTACACATGTTAGTTGTATCTCCCAAAAAATAACTGGACTTTTTTCTTTTTTTAATAAAAAAAAAAAAAACTTTTACTTACGATTTACCGTCTTACCTGGATAGTTTTATCAAACCATCGATTGCCCGAATTTATACGACTTCCACCCCCATGAAGTGTCTGTTCAGCAGCTAGTGTTTTACGATTTGGATAGCCCTCGTTTGAAACTGGTTTATCGATGGCCAGTACAGCTATTGAAGTTTCAATAGCTTCTATAGTTTCACGATTCACTATATCTAGAAATTAAGGGAAAAAAATGGGACAATTAGATAGATCAAAATATCTAGAAATTAATATATCGTCAAACGTAAGAAAATTTATTATATCAGAAAGAAATTTAACAGATAAAACAAACATCGTGCAAAGAAATAGGCAAACCCATTAAAAAAAAGCAACTCTAATAATTATGCATACTGTGATTTTCTTTTTTTTCTTTTTTTCAAAAACAAAGTACAGAACTGAACAGAAATTTCAGCAAATTTATAATCTTTATTGTTATTAATAATAATTTTTAAAAAGCGGACATTGATTTGAAAACTGTGAACGAGGTTTCGCACTACAAACAGATTTCTCTTTTAACAACAACAAAAAAAAAGGGGGGGGGGGTCACTATTTGTGTCTACTTGTAGTTTGAAGACAGTTTATGTAATAAGGTTAAAAAAAACTGTGTTAAGCAATTCCAAAGCAATGTAACCCACGTAATATTTTGATAGCATTGCCACATTTTGAGATTGATTACCTCTGGACTGGTAAGGTGTGCGATGTTAGTATTAGAACAGTTATAAAATATGTATTCTCTTACAGTACCTCATAACTGGGTCATGTCTTTGACTTCATTTTCTGTCAAGAACTACATGTCCAAAAATTCGTAAAGCACGAAGTGTGACAAGTAAAAATATTTTCACGCTCATAGGAGAATAGTAAATCTCTTCTCTTTTGGTAGGCACAGAAACGTCGAAAGTTGTGTGCTGAAACATGGATATTACGGGCTCTTAATGCAAGTTTCAAGTGCTCACACCATGTATTGCACTTAAGATAGAATAGAAAGAATGATGTAACACGTAACACTCTCAGGGGTCATTCCATGAAAAATTATTTAATTTTACAAAAATTGGTTGAAACACAATTTTAGAAAAAAAATATTTTTTCGTATATGAGTTCACTAGTTCTCAGAGGATATAAGAACCACTTTTGAAAAATAAATATCTTTTGCGCTTAGTTTTCACGGTGCGGATCCGTTTTCAATATGGTGGGTGACGTTTTCTGTTCACGCAGCTATATACGGAAACCTGAATATCTCAATAACTAGAAGAGCTAGGGAACTTAATCAAAAACCGTTGTATAGCTCCTGAAATATAATTTGAAGATTTGGAACTTTTTTTTTTTTTTTTCGAAAATAAATTCCTTCATTCTAAACATTAAGGTAAATTTTTTTTAACAAATTGTAGAACATTGACACTTGGTGAAGGGGGAGGGGGGGGGGGGCTGAATATAAGGCTGAAGGTTTATATATAATAGTAAAACAGGTAGAAAAAAGGATACTTACATGGTAGATTCTTGAGACAGATGTACAATAACAACACAAACACAATAGAAAAGCAGTACGTTTCGCAAAAGCATTTTCAACTGATAGGAAAGAAAATGGACAGAGCGAACACGTAACTGGTGTTAAGGAAACGCCATATAAACAGATGCAGGGTGACAGTGTGGCCAGATTATGGAGGCGTTGAAATGACTAGGTAGGACGGAGAAAACACCAAATGGAGAAGAAAGTGCGAAGGTTACTAGAAGCAGGTAAGGAGCTTCCTCAAGGAATAACGGTACAGAATCAGAGGAGAGGGGAAATAATAATAATAAAAGTGAAGAGGAGACAAAGAAACAATACAGAAAAATAGAATAAAAGTACAACTAGAGACGAAACAAAGAAGAGAAAGGAAGAAGAAGACACTGCGCTGCAGAAAGTAAGTTAGAGGCAGTTGGGGCCGGGTTCATGGTTGGCAGAAAGGATAGAGATGTACGTCTGCTCCCATCTCTTTCTAACTGTGGCAGGTGAGTCAGGGTTCAGGATTTTCAGGATTCTGACTCGAAAGGTTTCGTCAACGGTGCACCCGCTCCCTCCCCCCACACCTGGCAAGTTAAAACCTGTCCTATTTTTTATCCCAGTCTTTCCTTCGTCACTCACAAGACGTACTGTAACCAACATTCCGGCAGTTGCATATCTTCCAACCTCGTTTATCTCCTACTCTGTAACCTATGTTCCGCCTTCTACGTTGGCGAAACCAAAACTCCTCTACCATACCGCATCAACAACCATCGCTACTCCTCCAAATATAAACTTCCGCACCTCCTCATACCTGAACATACTTCCTATCACGGCTGCACCTTTGATGAAACCTTTCGAAGCTTCCTCAATACTTTTTTTCTTCGGATGTTCAAACACGGCACTTCGCTTAAAAATGTCGGATTTCCGGCTTAAGGTTATTGTACAGCAAAGATCTCCAACATAAAATGGCAGCACTTTCTCCATATATGTCTAATGTATTTTTAGCGTTGCACGAAATTTCAATGCTGCTCCTACAAATTCAAGCCGACAGAGTTCAAACTTCAGGGAAGAAATTTCAGAAGCAATTCAAGAGTTCTATCAAGATTTCTTTCTTGTTCATTTTTGAAAGAGCTTTTATTATTATAGGTTTGCTATTCATTACGTCCCAATGCTGACTTTTGTGAATTTAGTAAATAAAAAAAAAAAAAAAAAGTTTGGGTGATAATGGGATGACTTCCGATTACCACACCAGAATAGTCTTAATAAAACAGTAGACGAGGTTGATAACTTAAGAAATGTGAACTTACCTGGACACAAACATTTGTATGCTTCCGCCCAAGTGTCTCTGTGATCCGATGAAAGAATTCCTACTGGAGGTCCCGGATACACTGACCGCACTACACAATTTTGTAGTAAATAGAAAAGTTGGCCTTCACTCAGATACTTCCCTGTATCACGGTAAGCTGGAAGCTTGAAAAACTAGAAAAAGATAAACAAAATTACAAGTGAAGATTCTAATACTTACCCACATTCACTTTTAGCAAACAACAACTATGCATTCTAATCCTTACGTAATGTGTTAGGTAAGAATTAAATGTGATCATGTTTGGCTTTCCATCAGCTACTGTACCTATCCTGACTGAGATCTTTCCCACAGTCATACCAGGCAAGTGCCGGGATGGTACCTCTAAACTAGGTCCTGACCGTCTAACATCCTCTCCCCTACCCTATCTCACCCTGATCCAGAATAGTCTAAAGGCTACAAATAAATTCAACTTCGTAAGCTAGTTCATTAATGTAAATTATTACGCATGTATAGCTTGAAGTCTCCCTCGGAAGATGCGTTTCGAGGTACTTTTATATTTCTTATTCATCAATTCAATATACTGACGACACAGATTATGAAGAGTAAAAGTACAGAGTAGAAAAGCAACATTAAATGGAATAGATGAAAGGAGAAAATATACTAACTTGAATTTTCTTTGCTAAAACCTGCTACGTAATTTCCAAAGACTTTTTTATACAGACAGGCATCCTTAAAATAATCTGGTTTCTTTTCCTCGTTACAATACTAAGGAAGGTTTCATTCCATTTGAATTGAATTTGAATTTATGTTAAGGCCTTTAGGCAACTATGGCTGAGCCCGTATGGATGATGATGGGATGAATTGGTGGAATGAAGAAAATGGGAGGAAACGGGAGAACCCCGAGAAAACACACGCACACGGTGTTTGTCCACCACAAAGCAAACACGGCATGGTTTCATTCCGTTTTCACAAAAAAAAAAAAAAACACATCAATATTATTTCAAAATCCTCTTTGTTCACTCAGCTCCGTGAACTAACAATCTTTCAGACGTGTAAATTTTACAATAATGCATATTACGTCAAACTGCACCCATTTCATTTATTTACACTAAATTACTAAATCTCTCCAATACAATACGTTCCTACAAATATAGCCGACGTGTGTCTTTTTTCCTCCATTATAGACAAATCTATTTAGCAAGCACCATCATTTACTCACAGTGCTTTGACAACTCTGTTCATGATCAAAACAAAACTAGGTAACTATCTAAAATTCTGCACAGGAAGTCCTAACTATGAGAATCTTAAACTAAAGTACTACACCATTGTGAAAAAGCATATTAATCCTTCTGTTCCCGTACTTAAGTCAATACAAAGTACTAATAGTTCATAGTGTTTACTCTCGTTAGAACACCGCTGAAAAAAGAAGGTCTAAAACATTTATTCTAGAAGCAATTGTACTGCAGAAAATATTTTGAAAATAATTATCGTCTAATTCCTAAGCCACTTCGGTGTGATTATAGTTCCCTCTGCCTATTTCGATAATTATAATCTTGTACTTTTTTGAAATTATTGTCACGGAGGGTCCCTCTGTCCCACAATCCTCCGAATAGTTAGTATATTCGTCTGCGGTGTACGCGGTTTGCGAATGATTGAATTATTATTAACGTTCAAAACGAGCTGGTGAGCTTCTAAGGACGGGACGTAGTTTTTCGGTAAAGTGGATTCCAAACCATTCTGCTGAATGTACTTTGACGCCCGCGGTTTCTGAATTAAACTGAATTTTATTTAAGGCCTTTAGACAACTTTGGCTCAGTTTGAAAGGATGATGATCGGAGAATTCGTGGAATGAAGAAAGTGGGAAGGAACGGGAAAACCCCGAGAAAACACGCACACGGTGTTTGTCCATTACAAACGCAACATGGTACGAGCTGGCATCGAACCGAAAACCCCAAGCACCAGAGATGAGCGCTTTACCACTGATCCACTGCGGCCCATTCGCGGTTTCTGAGTCTACTTAAATAAAAACTGTAGATCAGTTACTTAGAAGATCAAGAATTCGTTTAGAATGTTAACAACAACTTAAACAAACGCAGCCATCTTTTAATTATAAGATAATCACATTTTCTTTTCTTGGTTGAGTCCGTCACGTCTGAGGAATAATGTCCCTGGGCAATCGCTCTCTCGGTTATAGGAATGCAAGTGGTAGCGATCAGACTAGTTAAGGTACTATTTCGTTCTTCGCCTGGTGGAACTGACAAAAATCCTTGAAACCCTCAGTCAGGCTGGCCGGGCGAGAGGCTAGAACCCTTGTGCCTCACCATTGTCGAACCGAAGTGCGCGATGTTACCCACTGGACCAAGAATGCTGGGTTGTTAGATGTGTCTAGAAATAGAAATTTTAGTAATCTAACTTTAGACCTGATACACAGATGACTGAAGATCATAAGTAAATTCAATTAAATTAATACTCTTACTTTTGTGCCCAGCTGATATTTCCCATTCCCTTCACTGGGTTTGTACTTCAAATATTTCCTATCTTCTTTCAAAATGTCCACGTAGAGTCCAAATATCTGCTACACAGAGACCATACTCTATGGGCAATTAGGTAAACATTAAGTCGAGCTTTTGTTCTCAACAACTGGTTCATCAGAATAGAAAACAACATTCTTTCTCGTGAATGATTCTTTCACTACTCTTATTGAAGATAATATCGCTGTGTACAATAATTCCCTTTGTTATCACCCATGTCTGACCAACAGATAACTGTACTTACAGAATTGCATTATATATCCTTTAGTCATATTTGGCTCAGACCGGAATAGGGTAAGGGAAAATGTGAAAAAGAAGTCAACCAGGGTCTAATTTGACGGTACCATTCCGCCATTTGCCAGGTGTAGTTACCCGCTGGGTTCTACGCCAGGACCTTCCGAATGCAAAACCCAATTACACTATTGCCGCTCGGTACAACTAAACTTGTGCAATGTCCTTAGTCATGATGCATTATACACCGGTACGTTAAGTTCACATTCATCAACCGGTACTGTTTTAAATGAGCTGCTGTATCATTTACTCTGGACCGTGTTTTCCACTCCAGCCATCAGCAAACTTCTGAGACAATCCCCGTTCACAGCCAAATTTAGCTTTTAGTACAAGAAACGTTTACAATAATGTAATGAACACACGAAATTACGATACAAAGCGGAATTTTAAATGGTATAATTCTAAATACGCTGTTCTTCCTTCTCTTAAAAGTGAAGAATCACTAGAAATTACGCGAACAATAAAGTACATACATTATGAAATAAAACATTACTTACAAAAAGTAGCTAGGCACCTATAACAGAGACTTGCTCACGTTAACCCGTGAGAACTTTTTCCTAAACAATCGATGTAGGAGAGCAAGGAGAACGACTGTGAGTGAAATAGTAAGCAAAGCTCATGGAGTTCAGTTAAGAGTTAGCGATTAGCCAAGCAGCATAACAGCTAGAAAGTTCAAACCGTTCTAACGGATTTCGGCGTTGATCTTGCGAAAAAATATTGTGCGAATGCTACACATGCAGGCGGGGTCCGCAAAATATATTACCATTGTCGACTAAGGATGGCCTTTACGAGAAAAAAAAAATCCTACTTTCTGCTTCCGATTTCAATGTCAGAAAATTTCCGAGAAAAAGCATGGTTATATCTACTAGGAACAGTAGCGTATTCCCATGTGAGATCTGGCAGTAGCAGAATTGCTAGCCTACTAAAAGTCCATTACAATGACCAATACAGATCAGAGGTTCCAGTGGCGTTTTAATTATCAGAAATCGATAGTGAAGCAGAGGACACAAATTTGAGTGTGATTAATCAGCTAGACGTTGAGTATGCCATCCTCCACGTGAACGGTTGCGGATTATTATGGTACAGTAATTATGGTGTAAAACTGCTTTTCATGATATGCATCAGCGTCACTCGCGGCACCATAACGATAAAGGCCAACTGCAATGTTCTGGATAATAAAATGAAACTTCTTACACCACTGTGATATTTTATGGTATTTACGTACGTCATAGTGCTGAACACACTACCCATGTGAATTTTGAATCATGGTCTTTAGGTATCTACGGCTAAGGCCAGTATAGGGGAGGGGAAAGGATGCGGGAAGGTGCGGCCAGGGCCTAAGTTGAAGATACCATCTGCCTGGTGTGATAGAAAAAAAACCTGAGTCAGGATGATCGGCCGTTGGGATTGAACTCAACTTCCCGAATGCTAAATCGACACTCTACCACTGAGCTACGGCGGCTTGGTAGCTAGAACGAGGACAACAACGAGCGCTTCTAAGCGCGTGGTCACGGGTCCAAGCCCCATTGGAGTGGTTCGGAGACCGCTTTACCAAAACTGTAGGTCCCGTTCTTAGAAGCTCACCTGCTGGTTTAGGATGTTAATATCAATTCAAACACGTCAAACAAACAACGAACGGCAACTAGACTGTCCCGCTGAGTCCTCACCTGAACACTATCAGTACTTGTGGAAATAAGTTAATAACGTGGCACAATAGACCTGTGTGTTAATACCCTTGTGTCATCTACAGATTGCTGTAGAATTGGAGGAATATGTCAGCTGTAATACTTAAGAACAGTTCTCTTAGGAGAAATTGTCTGTCGTTGCTGGATAGTATTTCTACACAATACAAGGGACGTTAAGTGGAAAGTAAAAAAGTACTTCCTCAGTTAAGTGTCAAGGTAGAGATCCAATAACGTTTAGGCAGACACTTGAAAGAAATTGTATTTTCCCGCATAATTTGTTTCACACCTCTTACTCTGATAATGTGTAATAATAATTGGAAAATATGAAAGAAGCTTTTCCAACAATCTAAGACTCACATTGATAAATAACGTTCTCCTCAATACTTTACTGTAATCTAAATGAACAATACTTACATGGTTGTTATGAATAATTATAAAGTGATTCGAATCTGGCTGATACCTCATGGTATCTCTACATGCGCCAGGAATCCGACAGGTTCCCAGACATTTGTAGAACTGGGACATGTCCAGCGAATCTTTCCCCATCTTTTCTTCTGGCAGCTTTTTCCTGAAATACAATCCTTCATCAATATCAAGAGAAGCAATCACAAGCTAGAAAAAAAACACCGAATCTACAAAGTGTGCATCAAAGCGTTTACTGAAAACGCGGGGTACAGTATACAATGTGATAAATGTAAAACGCCCCAATGACAAAAACTGCTACGACTGGTATTTTTTCACGACGAAAAACTGTAAATAATGCGATAATCTTTTATTTTTCTATTACCAAACAAATATCCTTCGTTAATTATGGATACTGTAGGGCAAGGCAATAACAGTAAAATTTTGTCAGAATATATACTAAATAAAACAAATTAAATTACTAACTTCATACAGGCAGAAAATCACACCTCAAGACCTCATGCAATACATATGACAGGAAGACACCCGACTGACCGAGAGGTTAGCATGGAAAAAGTTTCTAACTGTCCCGGTAGCAGGTAATAAATCTTTTCCATTTCTCCTGCTGTAACTGACAACTTTTTTAGAAAAGGGCCATTATCGTCCCGGTGACCCTTTTGCTGTCCCGGTAGCACTGTTACCGTGCTATGGAAATTTTTCCATGGATGTTAGCACTATCGCTTTCTATGCACGTGGTCCCGTGGGTGTTCATTGAACGAAGTGGCTTGGAGTCCACTTCAACAAAAGTTGTAGGCCCCCGTTCTTTGAAATTGGCATAGGATGTAAATAATAATTCAACTCAACTCCAAAAAAAGAAATAATAAGTACTTCCTTATTCTATAATTACTATAAACAGTAAATTACAAGGACTTACATTAAAAACAAAAAATAACTAAATTTAATTTCATGCTGGATAAAGATAAGATGAAGATAAAATTAATGCTATGGGTGGTAACAGCACTATGGCTTACGCCCGTCCCGAAGTTCACTATGGAGTTAAGTTGAAGGATATCCCACAGTATGCTAGAGACAAAAGGTGCAAGAGATTACAGAACAGCAACGAGGCCTTCAACTGATTTAACTAATTTATTATTTACCATGACCTAGAATTATCAAGAACGTTGTAATGAACTCGGCTATTTACCATATAGCGATCGAAAATTTTGCTATACTGAATTTTTTTTTTAGCTTTTTGAAATGCTAGACTTTGTGGCACATGGGGAAATGGTATAATTATCAACTTTTCTCAATTCATTCAAAAATTTCAAATCAACTGTGCTGTTTCCTAATTAGAGGTACCATCAGTCAGTAGAGTGCTCGCCTTGAGACCCGAAGGACCCGGGTTCAATTCCCGGTGTCGGTAATCCTGACTGAGGTGTTCTCTTAATTTTTTGAGTCTCACCAGGCAAAATACCTTTAATAAGGGCAAGGGCGATTCCTTCCAAAAATCCTTTTCCTTGTTGTTATTATTATTATTACATTAATTCAAGGTACATAAATGCGAAAATAAATTCGTCCTGCGTGCCATAACATGTCTTTTTCCAACTGTAAACATTTTACAGAAGTAAAAATAAAGCATTAATACAAACTAAATTAATTAATAAATAAAGCATTAATTTCATCTCCGCTTTCAAATGCCCTCTGCAAACGAATTAAAAACGACAATAACAACAAATACTTACTCATCCAGAATAGTTTTGTATTTCAGAGTTGCATACAGAGTTTTTGCAGCATAGGCCAACTGTTCTTCCATGTTCTCAAAATTCCTTACAGGAAAGACAAGTCCAGGGCTTGACCATACAGTAACTGGATTTCTGTATCCCAAATATGCCACGTCCATCCAATACTCTGTCATCTGAAAGTACAATAAAAAAAATACATTAACTAACTTTATGCCTTACGAAACTCGCAAGTTCATCACCGCAGTAACAAAGGTTCGCTATTCTGAATTGAAAACAAACACATGCGTTGCCCGATGCTAAGCGACATTTTATTTCTTCCGTGACCTCGTTCTTGCTTGTTACGTGTGTTTCCAAGTATTTAAATTTGTTCACTTTCTCTATGACCTCATTCTTAATTATAATGTATCTATTTGCTTCATCTTCCGTGTCTCGGTTCTCATATATTTTGTTTTCTCTAATGTTTACTTGGAATAAAACACACACTTAAAGAAAAAAAACTTGAAATTTCTTTTCCAAAAAACTGAATAAACAGAATCACTACGAGTTGGATACAGCTGTACTGAAGAATTAATTAAGAAGTAGAATTACCATTGGAAAATGAGTACTTAAGAAGGTTAGAAGGCTGATTATAACAGAGAAGATTCCACGGGCGATTAGAAAAATGTTGTCTAGTACCTATTATGGCCGCTAAAGGACCAGGAGGTTTTTTAGCTCTATTTCGTGTCCTGCTCTACTTCCAAACACCGTTCTTGATTCTATCCATTCCTCATAGTCCAGTAAATCATATGCATCAAAAGAACAAGTGGCGTCACCTATAAAGAGAGCTCCGGGTACGAAAAGTCATTGGAAAAGCACACCAACTGCCATTAATAATACAAGTGTTCACTATCCGCACAATTGCATATGGCAGGAAATTTGTATAATGTGACAAGTTCTGTGAAGAAGGTAAAAGTTAATTAATTAGTGTGATAACAAAGAAAATAGGAATAAAACAAGTTGAGAATGATATTAACGTCTCTGAGAACGGTAAGGAAAAAAGAAGAATGTGTCTATGGAGAAGAACAAATGCACGGATCATATAGTATAACTTATTAGCGTTCAGTTGACACATGTATTGTGCATATGGTACAGAACTTGTTATACAGATGATATGTGAATACAATACAAACTATAAGCAAGCATTAGAGAAGAGTACAATAATAAAAATCCCTTTCGGTAGGCCTACAGGCTGAGGTAGATTTCGAAGTTTCGCTGGGAGCCGGGGCTCGCCCCCCAACTTCAGTGCTTTTGAGAGGATGCGCCTCCTTTATCTTAACCAAAATCTCCCTGCAGCACTACACCACCACGGAGTACATCTTCACCCTCCCACGGTTGGCTGCGCCCCCAAAGGGAAGATTTGCCCCATTTATTGTAACCTACTCTTGGTCATACACCTTCATTGAAAATTTCGTTTCTCTACC
This sequence comes from Lepisma saccharinum, assembly GCA_022664845.1. Lineage (NCBI taxonomy): Eukaryota > Metazoa > Arthropoda > Insecta > Zygentoma > Lepismatidae > Lepisma > Lepisma saccharinum. Next base: position 14,167 of record JAGDQP010008815.1, on the reverse strand, counting down.
TTCAATGATTTGGAAATTGGGTTTTTGGGGCGGCCATTTTGGATCCAAGTTGACGACTTTTTGAAAGTTTTCTTATTTTGTCGTGACCTACTTGATAGTACAACTTCAAGTAAAATTTCATTTATCCAGCTCAAACGGTGTGCAAAATGGGATTTTGGGCGGTCATTTTGGATCCAAGATGGCGACTTTTCCCAAATGTTGTGATATTTCCCTAAGCTACTCGTCATAATGCACCTTTATGCCAAATTTCGTATCTCTAGCTCAAACGGTGTGGAAAATAGATTTTTAGATCCGCCATTTTGGATCCAAGATGGCGTCTTTGAACTCATTAGGTAACATTTTCATAATCAAAAAGTGATGATGTACCTTTATGCCAAATTTGATTTCAATAGCCCCAGCGGTTTAGGCTGTGTATTCTATACAACAATGGGTTCGGCGGCCATTTTGGATCCAAGATGGCGACCGATTTTGCTCATTAACGAACTTAACCGAGCTATTAAGCCTAGAAACAACATATAAAAATTTGGTTCAAATATCTTCAAAATTATGGCCGCTAGCGTGTTAATATATATATATATATATATATATATATATATATATATATATATATACACACTTTCATATCGTACCGATCTCAATAGGTATATTTTCTTCGAAATCTACCTAATAACGAGGGTGTACACAAGTTAAAAGGTAATATATAATAATACAATTTACAATATATATTTCCACTACCCACAAACAAAATTATACAATATTCTTGATTTAATTAATATACTAAGAGGAATAGAATACAATTTAGCTTTACTATGTACAAATAAAAGGGGCTCCATAGTCTAGTGGTTAGAGCGTTGGACTCATGTCTGTGTGGTCCCGGGTTCAATTCCCGGCTGGAGTCCCACTTTTCGGCGTTCACCCAGCGTCGTAGTCACGTGAACAAAGACGTGACGGCCACTCTGTCTAGAAAGCCCCTGATACGACTGTTCGTAGTTAAGTGCACGCAGTGCTGACCACACAGCCGTCACCCAGGTAGACGCAGTTCCACCAAACGCGGACAGACGGCGTTGGGGCAGGCTCATGGCCTATCGGTCTTTCATGCCAGTGGTTATTTTATTATTTATGTACAAATAAAACATTACGAAACATTATTTGTGGAGCTTATTATCAAAACGTCTCTTGTCCACAAAAGTGTAAAATTGAGATATTGGCATGATTTAGTTCATTTCTTTATTTTCTAATATTAATAAATCCAGAACGCCTGTAAAATCATTTAATTAACAAAAGAAATAAGTACAGAAACAGTCCAAATTTAATACATTTTATCTTTCCCAATTCTTCTTTTACGAAAATGGAAAATCTTGGTAAACTAAAACTTTTAGTACTATTTCTAAGATATTCATGGGTGCAGAGTTTCCCTATCATTGAAAAATAAGAAGTGTATGACAAGTGGTTTTTCTTGATTTCCCAACATTTATGGCTTTTGGACAAGAAACGTTTTGATGATAAGCTCCACATTTATTTGTTATCAAAGAGATTGAATATCATTGTCCGATTGGATGCTGGGTATAACGTATGTCATCTTGACTCACACGGGAAGTCGTTTAATTCATGCTCATTTCGACCTCCTCCTACTTCAGAAATATTCCGTAATCACCTACTTTCTTTGAGCAACCCCTTGTGTACCTATCGCACAATTTTAGAATATGCATTATTTTCAAATAGAGCAGGTTTACAGCCTTTGATGGTACCATGCCGCATCAGCTCTACTGTTCGTATTGTTAGAAACATAAAGCTCTCAAGTTCATTTTCCCGCAACCTGTATCTCCGAAACTCTGCAGATTTCGAAAAGTTTACAAAGGAAGTTTCGTCTTGTTTTGATGTGAGGAATCACCTAAAGTCGGTGTAGTAAATGCTGTATAAGTATCACTAAAACAAAGGGAAGCCGGAAAGACAATTCTAGGTAAAACTAGATACAAAAGAAAAATATACTTCCATCAAATTCTTCCAGTTCTAAACACATAAATCACACACAGATGGAAAAAAAACTATTGAGTACGTGCAAAGGTTCTACCCGGTTTTGGTGTGCATATAGAAGTGCGAAAAATACAAAATGGAACTCACCTAGGACTGTTTATAATCGCAATCGTTGACTCCTTGCAATATTTCTGGTAGATAAATCCCACGGTGATACAGGTTTGGAATTTCTCCATCCACATAATCAAAGAGTTTTCCGAGGAAGGAGTTCTGTAAAGCGCGAAACAGGTGGTAGTCTGTAGGGGCCAAGTCAGAGGAATACAGCGGGTGGGCTAAAACCTTCCAACAAAAGTACATTATTTTTTGGCGGCCTGGAATTATCATGGTGGATGATGACTCCTTAGGAAATTGACGATCTCTGGCCGCTTCGATCGCAATAATGCCTGTAGTCTGTCCAACTGTTGACAAAGAAGGTTGCATTAATCATGATTCCCACGTTTTTATACAATTTAAAATCTTTGCGTTTTCCAGGACTTATCCACGAGTATTTTACTTTTCTCCACACACATGTCAAGAACATACCTAAACATATAATTAGAAATATTTAATCAAGTTAGTAATTGGCTCGCGGGCGGGAAAAAGGGGGTATGTTAAAAATCCTAATTTTTCATGAGGGCGAAATAAAGTTTATACTTCAGGTTAAGAACAATAATTAAAGCTTACGTTTAACTTCAATTAAGAGCATTTATTTTGTTGCTACACTTGCGCCTTTTCAACCGCCAATAGAGAATTACATTCATTCACTAAAGACACAAGAATCAGAAAATTGAAAATAGAACCTAAGGGTTTGTCAAAACAGGTAGAAGTTTCGCACGTACTCAATATATTTTAACCTCTATGAGGTCTTCCTTAAGCACGAAAATGTGACATACACGTGGACGAAGACAAATGAGTGGAGCGATAGTGGTACCACATAGCGAACGACGCATCAAGTTTGGAACAATTGACTAACGCATTACGTTTAAGTTTCAGGATGGGATCGTGTAAGATTATGTATTGAAGTACTGTGCAAATGATTGATTTGCATTCATATTGGACCTTTATAGGATCGAATTAGTTCTGCGTACTAGACAGCAATGTATTTTTAGATTACTCTTTTTTCCTGTTCAAATAATAATTACTGATTGGGAATTAAGTGAGAAAATCGCAGATAAAAATGATACTGATTTCTCTGCATTCGAATGAAACAGAGTTTTTATTAAAACTTCTCTTCCGTTTGCTGTTAGTGGCTATTGTTGAACTCAATGAATAAAGATCGTACTGTACGACCTCAATCACACATTTCTGTGGTGAAGTAAGAAATCTTTAAAGCACAGAAGGTTTCTAACTTCGGATAAACACTGAAAGGCGCTTACTCAGTCTCATCACATCGACAGCTTACTAATTGTAAATTAGTGTTTCAAATTGTAATTGAATGAATTAATTTTTATTTAAGGCCTTTAGGCATCTAAGGCTCAGGCCGAGATAGGGGAGGGGAAAGGATTCGGGAAGGTGTCGGCCAGGACCTATATTGAAGGTGCCATCCCGGCATTTGCCTAGTTTGACTGAGGAAAAGCCCTGGAAAAACCTGTCACGATGGTCGGCCACTGCGATCGAACCCACGACCTTCCGAATGCTACTTCAACGCTCTACCACTGAGCTACGGCGGCTCGGTGTTCCTTCTTGTAGCCGACTGGCAGTAGCCACGACAGTTAAACGGGGACGTCAGTGAATTTATGATACCCCAAAGCGCCATAAATATTACTTGACACCATATGGCCCCGTCGCGCAAACAACCAAAACAGAAGATTATGCTCTGTTTGGTGGACTGCTGAGGGGAACTACTGCCACTTACCAGACATTCAATGCAACTGAGTACTCGCAGTAATTAGAACGTGTGCATGAAAAACTGAAAACCGCTTGCGAATCGCAAAGGTATCATTCTGTTTCAAGACAACGTGAAGCCATCTATGACATCATTATCCAACTTGGTTGAGAAACTCTCATGCATTTCCCAGATTCTCCTGACATTGCACCTTCGAATTACCATTTGTTCCATTCGTTATTCAACCACCTGCGAAGGTCGACGGTTCCGAAACTTCGACGAGGTGACACGCTCTGGGTGACTTCTCTGGTTCACGTTCCGCTAACTTCCACCACCGTGAGATCTATAGTCTACCCGAGCGTTGATGACAGGTCATTGCTGCTGATAGGGACTATTTCTGAATTTCCACGTACGTCTTACTTCACGTTCACTAGTTTCTCATTTTAGGGTCAAAATCCGAAAGAAAACAGAAATCATGACGTATAACGTCTCCACCCCTTTCTCTGAAAAATGTAATTCACGAGGGATATCTTCATTCGACATGCGTCATGCCGCTCTTAGACTATAGATGCATGCTGAGTTGAGATAATTAATATAAATAAAATGACTAAATAGCTTAAGATTTTCTTACCCAATTATCAAGTTTTGCAGCCCTCGCCTCTAATAGTTGCTGTAGTTCTTCACCACAACCACATTCAAACTCCTTACACACCTCCTCCGTCTTCTTAAGCTGACATTCAGAAAGAAACGGTTTCACTGACCTTTAAAAAAATGAATTACTGTATCGAAAATATGAACAAAAGGAAAAGATGGGAGTGAACTTAAAACTTTTACTCTATGCATTTTAAAATATCCATTATAATCGCAACAACTTTCAACTTTAACAATTTTGTAAACTTTATACTTGTGAGTTTAACAGTAAGGCTAAAGCGCTTCTACTACGTCTGCGGGTGAAGAAAAAAGGAAGATAGCTGATCTGGCCTTTCTTTAAAGTGCAATCCCATCATTCACCTGGTGTGACGCAGAAAATCAGGGAAAAGTTCAATATTTTTGTTATATCCGACTGTCCACAAAACACCCAAAAGAGAACACATAAGAGAGGAACACTCTCTTCAGAAATTATGGAAAGGATGAAAAATTCACTTATGTACTGACGCGTTCCGTCTCATTTCCGACAAGGATGGTAAAGTCAATGATATTGGTAATTATTTCTGAGCTATTTATGGAAATTTAAGAGGCCCGTACTTTTTCATTTTTCCGGTTTTTATTTTTTCCTACCGAAATATTAATCGTTCTTAAAGCTCGTTGTTCATAATTATTCAAGCACAAAACATGGTATGCTGTACTCCTTATGACAAACTATATCTTAGCACCTGATTAACAAAAAAAAATCATTCTTTTCGTTATATGATAGATATTTATGTGTATTTTGAAATGACAGAGGATTTCTCGATGTTATTTGTACAGGGTGTACAAAAAACTGACAACTTTGAAGGGAAAAAATCTAAAAAAAAAAAACACTCCCTTGTTGTTTAAAACCTTGAGAAATCACTTCCAGATACTCCATAGCAAAAATATTTTTAAGTGGTTGGACTGTTACTTTCTTGGTTGTTTATCAAAAGTTCGTCATATTTGGACGCCATTTTTTTTTTTTTTTTTTTTTAATCAAATTTTCAACGAAACTGATTGTTCAGCATAATTGAGACACCTGTTTGTTCTAAAAGTTGGTCAAGTTTTATTATCGACTAATCATTGGTGTGGATTTTATGGTTAACTGTTTCCGACAAAATTTGTTAATTTCGAAAAGTCGGCCGGCTATATTTGGACGCCACTTTCTACGAAAACGCGTTCTGAAGAAAAGTGATTTTTCAGTATAGTTGAGAAACTTGTGTGTTTTAAAAACTGTCAAATTTTCATGATCAATTAATCATTGGTTCAGTTTTTACAGCTAAATGTTTTCTGCAAAGAAAGAAAAAAAAAGAAAAGAAATTATACGTTCGCAAAACATTAAGCCATAAAATATAAACTAATGACTGGTCGATTACGAAATTAGGTCAGTTTTAAGAACAAAGTTTCTCAACTACACTAAAAAAAAATCAGTTTTCTTGAGAATGTGCTTTCTGAGAAAATGGTGTACAAAAATGATCAACTTTTCGAAATAACCAAATTTTGCCGGAAACATTTAACCATAGAATCTACAGCAATTACTGGGTCGATCATAAAAATGGATCAACTTTTAAAACAAGCGAGTATCTAAACTATGCTGAAGAATCCTTTTGTATATATATATATATATATATATATATATATATATATATATATATATAAGAAGGTAAAAAAAAAAAACATTATAGAATACCAAGACAAGCGTACACCAACTTCAAAACCACAATAGAAAAGCGGCAACGTTTCGTAAAAGCGTTTTCACATGGTAAGAGAGAAAATGAACAGAGCGAACTGATACGGAACTTGCGCTAATGAGACGCCATGTTCCCAACTAATAGTGTGCCTAGATTATGGAGACGGGAAAATGACAAGGTGAACGGAGAAAACGCCGAATGGAGAAAGAAGTGCGGAGCTTGCTAGGAACAGGTAAGGGGTTTCCTGAAGGAAAAAAAGTGTAAAGAATCAGAGGGGAGGAGAAAATAATATATAGAGAAAATGTCATCCAAATAGGGAGAAATGTTCAAAAAGAACCAACTTTCCATTGTTGTTACAGTGAAAGTAACGGTCCCGATGCCCTTAAGGTATTTTTCCTACAAAGTACCTAGAAGTGATTACTCAAAGTTGTACTTTGTTACGGGAGAAAGTAGTGAATTTCTGAAATATTGGAATTTTTTATTGTTTTTGTCTTTTGTCAGAATTTCTGTACACCCTGTACAAACGACCTGGGAGAAATCCTTTGACATCACACACCTATATATATCCTATAATTAAAAAAATGACTTGTTTATGTTATTTAGTGGCTAAGATATGATTTGTCAAGAGTACATGACGATTTGAGCTTCAATAACTGTTATTAATTAGCTTTAAGAAGAAATAAATCGGGAGATTTTTTTCGTTGTTGTTGTTGTGAAAATAAAATATACAGGTCCGTTAAATTTCCATAAAGAGATCGTAGAGAAATAATCCCCAAAACCTATGACATGACCGCTACATGCCCTACCTGAATTAAGGATAAAACGACTCATATGTGGCTTTGATCTCTCTATCTATCTATCTCTATCTCTGAGACTTTTCAAACGACACCTCAACCACCTTCGTAGTCCTAGTAGTTCTTGAGTTGAAAATTGTCGACAAATGGAAAGAACGGTGTTACGTGTCTTCCTAGCTTTTGTTGCTGAAGCCTAAATGTTTAGAGAAACACAAAAGCAACATTGAAAACTCTCTAACTTTTTAAAGTTATTGAATATTTCTTTAAGGTTAATGTAAAGCAACGATCTCCAACAAAAGATGGCAGCACTACCTCCGTATATGTCTAATGTATTTTTATCGTTGTACGAAATTTCAATGCTGCCTAAATTCAAGCCTACAGAGTTCTAACCTCCAGGGAAGAAGGTTCATAACCAATTCAAGAGTTCGATGATTGGCGATTTTTAATTTTCTTTTTTGTTGGAAGTGCTCTATTGTTATAGGCTTTCAACAATAAACACACAACAATAATAAAGCGTTTTCAACAATGAATAAAAACAAAAATAAAAAATTCGGCACTGATTGAACTCTTGAATTGATTATGAACTTTCTTCCCTGAAAGTTAGAACTCTCTAGGCTTGAATTTATAGAAGCAGCATTGAAATTTCGTGCAACGATAAAGTACATTAGACATATACGAAGTGATGACATCTTTTGTTGGAGATCGTTGCTTTAAATTAACCTTCAAGAGAAACTTTTCCGCAACTTTTTACATGTAAGTTGTTTTCCTTGAATTTTCTCCTTTTTCCAAGTCAGGGGAAAACAACTGTACACACATTTTCTTTAAAAGAAAAACCACATATATTAAAGAAGATAGCATACAACGTAAATCTTAATACTATAACAATTAAATAGGTGCGTACTCAATGAATTTTTGTATTGAGTCTTTCAGTGGTGGTACAGGCAATTTCGGTAGCCCCTCAACTGTCTCTGGAACTTTCTCACAAGGATCTTTATTTTCCTTTTTGCAGCTGAAAAATCCGTAGTTCCTCATGCTGAAATAATATGGATTACTCGCACACACGAAGGATAACGCAGAAATGTTCTTCAGCTGAATTACGGTTCCTCTGACACAGTGAACCTACAAGAAAACAGTAATTACGACAATTAATACTCTTTGTTGTTGCAACACGAATATTAAGGACTTCATTTACCCTTAAATATCATAGTGAGACTTTGAATTTGAATTTACGGTCTCTGGCAACTTTGGCTCAGGACGGAAGAGCGTACCAATTAAAGAACACCCTATTTATTCTAACGAAATTCGTTGTTAGGAATACTTCTCGAACGAGAAATAAATAATAAACGAAAAGATACTAATCATTCTCCTATACTTCCAAACAGGTAAGAACAAAACGCTCAATCTAAAGGGAACACACAAATGATCATAATGACTATTCAAGCTCTATGTATAATCTTATCAACCCTCATTACTGATAAAGTGTCCATTAAGAATGTTATTAATTTGCTGCTTCGTTTACACACATCATATCACATATTCAACAATGATCCATTGCGAAGCATCATCATATTAGAAGTGCATACACACTCAATCTTTTAGAACAGCGTTCAACAAACTATTTTCAAATGTGGGCCAGTTTTATTAGTTGGTAGGTTCAACGGACCACCCTGTGCCTGCCTAAGGGCAAACCTCAAGGACCACCTGTGGTTCGCGGACCATAGTTTACGGGACGCTGTTTTAGAACACAGAAGAAGTAAAGTACGAAATAAAATGAACGATCACCTAGAACATCGGTTCCCAACCGGAGGTACGCGTAGCCCTGGGGGTACGTACTGGGTCGTATAGAAATACGCGAAAGGTGATATATAATTGCGAAAGAACAAGCTTTAAAAAAATGTTGCAAAACATTCGTTGCAGAAAATTAAGTGTTAGGCTTGAATCACTGCTAATATATTTTTGAATTTGAAATAAATTTTAAGGCTTTTAGGCAACTTTGGGTCAGGCCGGACGGATGATGATGAAAGAATTAGTGGATAAATTGGGAGAAAACGGGAGCACCCCGAGAAAACCCACGCACACGGTGTTTATGCACCACAAAGTTTACATGGCACGAGCCGGGATCGAACCTTATGCACAATAGGTGAGCAGACTACCACTGAGCCACACAGGCCCACAACTAGTACACACACTACACAGAGTAATAGCCACTTTGCATAGGAGATGGGAAGCAGCCTACGATCTGTTTCCTCGCACACCACTACAAGGGGTGCTATCAGATACCAAAGGGATACGCAACTGACAAAAGATTGGGAACCAATGATCTAGAAGAAACTAAAATGCAAGCACTAGCCAAGCCGTATTACAATTCCGGGAACCATCTTAGTAAATTCGATGAATACTGTATAACCAGTTGCACGTGATTCCCAACATGCTATTTATAAAATTGAATAGCACTTTATTAATCAAAATGTTGTTTTTTGTTTTCAAATGTTGCTAAAAGAAAAATAAGCTACAACATTTTCACTTATCAAATCTAACTTTTTCATTCTGCTCAGTCACTTCGCTCCATGTTAAGTCCCACAGTACATGCCTAATGTTCTGTGTTGGCATGTGACTCGCTCCCTATTTGGAAATGGCTATATGTTTAATTTGCTAGAATTATTGTGTCTAACGAACAAGAGACCTAACTGAGGTCTAACACGAGGAAACGGATAAAACGTTTTACACAAACCAAATGAACACCAGTTTCAAAGACACTGACGCCGTACACAACTGCATGCTAAGATTTGTGTAAAAAACATAATATAAAGAAAGTGTATTTTTATAGGATATCATAATAATAAATTTGCCAGTCTGCTCACCATATAACATTCGTTGTCATATTACAACTGAACGAGGATAAGATCCGAATACGACGAGAAATAGCTTCACCATACACTCTATCATCATTAATCACAACTCCAACTAGCCTTTATGAAATGAATGAACAATGAGAAGCACGCTCGGAAAGGGGTTGACTTCATTTCCTGGGACCAAGCAATAAAATACTGGACTTTCCCGTGCCTTCCGTGATCTAAATCTCATTTTGCGACTTTTCCGGGCGGTAGACACTGTTAAGGATAGAAAAATAAGATTCATTTTATTTTCCCCGCGCAACAGCAGGGTTACTGTATGAAATAGCTTTGGTTATGTTAAACGTAAGAGGTGACCGAACGTTTGTAACTTAAACACAAGTTCCTGCAAGCATATCTAACACTCTTTCCTGCCCCGCTACACGGGTAGAAACATCAACAAATTGGGCAGAAGACGGAGAAACCTTAAAGTTCCTTGGCTTTTCCAGACCGCTGGACGCTCTGGTTAGGGAATCTAAATGTCACTCCACAGTACAACAAGGAAACTATACTTCTGTATTCGTAACTCAAAATAATATCCTTCATCTAAAGTGTACCATCAGGAGAGAAAAGTACTCTATTACAAACATTGCATAGCGAACTCACGAATAGAATGTCCTTTGTTCTCAGCAACCTGACACATTCCCATTTACATTTAACTAACTCTATTGTTTAAGGAACTCGCAAGTCCATCGCCACAGTAACAAACGTTCGCCATATACATAGAATTATTATCTTGAGTTCGACATACGGTTGCTATCATGCCTCTGCTAGTAAGTTTAAACCAATTTCTGTACTTTCGCTTGCCTATTGTCACACAATCTTTTATTTCAAATTTTCTCTTTATTTTTATCATCTATCTGCTACATGAATGTGTAAAAAAAAAAAAAAAAAAAAAAAAAAAAAAAAAAAAAAAAAAAAAAAACGGTCCAAATTTCCACGAGTTAGCGCGCTTCATTTCGCAACAACATGACTACCAGTATGGAACTCCGCGACCTCGAAATAGTTTGTATTTGCATAAAAAGTTCATCCGTTTCCCCATGTTCAAGCCCATTGATGTCTCTTTTAAACGTTAGTTTTTTTGTTTTTGTTTTTTCTTCTTCTTCAATAACACGTATTGCTTTGCTCAGCTTTGATTTTACTTTATCTCATTTAAAAGTATGCTGATATTGGAATATTATTCAACTACATAGGAAGATACAAACAGCAGGCAAACAAACTACATAATTTCTTTATACTTACGTGAAGTCCAATAGGACACAGTACGTGTATAATTTTCAGCATGACTGCTGCATCTTATTTATCGTTCACTGAAAAGAAAGAATTTACTTGTATTTTTTTAAATAAGAAGTTCACTAATAAGAAACACTCCGGGAATTACACACTCAGATTTGAATAAAACTTTCACAGTTGACTCCCAATACTAATACATCAAAACTAATACCCCGAATCCTTCTGGGTAGCTTAGGTTAGTTTGTAAAACTATACCCTACCTATTTTGTCACTACTCTGAGATGCGTAGGTCTCTTTATCCAGATCCGATGACATCTATCAATGAACAAATTGTAAATGATATTCTCGTAACAAACACTTTACTAATGCCGATAATCTCATTTGAAATTTGATGCTTTAACCAACCAAATGTTTGCTTGCTCGTACTTTCTTATAACCTTAACTTTAACTATGTACAACAAATACATCCGAAGCACCATCAAATATTAAAGAAAGCATCCAATAATGTCAATACAAAAACCAGCAGATGTCCTTCGAAGATAATAAATCATTTTAGGTCTCTTTCTTTCCTTAAATGACTATATTGAAATGATCCGCGCGTAGAAGCACATGCCAGACACACTCACGATGTAAACACATAGTGGAATGTGTAACACTACGTAAACAAACATGAGTAACAGGACTGACAACACCATGCAGACAACAACAATTAACTCACCTGTAAAACAAAAGATGGAGTTGGAATCGGAAAAGGAGGGACTTGGAGAACCACACCAAACCAGGGCTATAAAAAGCCAAACATGAAAGCAACAATTATCACTCTCGTCCGGGTGGTCATCCCTCTCCTCCTAACCGTTCTCAGTGGCTTGCACTGGAACACCAACCTCATACTCGGGAGCTTGTCCAGATATATCCTACTATCCGCCTCTGGGACTTGCCCAGGACAAATCTCCTACCTGCCCTAACATAGACCCTCGTCTGTTCTCAGAGGCTTGCTCTGGAACAAACACATAGCCCTCGCAGAGCTTGTCAGCGGGGCTTCCTTCTAAGCACCCAACCATTCGTGGTGGTGCAGACCCTCACCTGTGACGAGGCTTCGCCAGGAAGATCAAGATAGCTAGAGTTGTAGACTAAACTTGTATACAGAAATTGTACCGGAAGTATGGGGACTTGTGCACATTTGTAATAAAACATGGTAGTGGGCTACACCGTGTATTAATCAGCTCTACTTACTCATCCCGCAAGGGAGCAAGTAAAACAAGAAACATTGCATAGCCAACGGGAACAATGCGATATGTTAAATATTTCCGCCCGGAACTACCAGATAGTGTAAACACTTCCTATACAAGATCGGAAATGTAAAAAAATTCTTCATTTTTAAAAATAATTATACTCGTTACTGATATTTACTGGCCTCCCTGCACCCATCCAAGCCATTCCATTTATTATTTGCAAGTCTTTTATGATCTTTATCAAAAACAGTATAGATTGACCCAGGATGGTTACGAACCAGAAATTACTAACATCTATTTTTCTCAGAAATGGTGCACGGTATTATTCCCAATTTTTAAACAAGATGAGTTTTGTGAACAAGACTTGTTGTCACCATGTTGCCCAGGATAGAATCCAATGGCGAACGTTTGTTACTACGGCGATGAACTTGCGAGTTCCTTAAGTCATAGAGTTAGTTAGACTTGTCACCACATGCTTCATTAAGTTAGTATTAATAAAATTAATATTAATAACGACAGCAAAAAGGGACTTGGATTGCGGAATCCGCTAACTAAGCCTTGAAAAGAACATGCAACCGTGAGTGAGTGAAAGTAAAAGTGCATGATAGGGGAGGAAGAGGAAGGGAAAATGGATCATCACACAAACTTTGTGGATTAAAGAACTCTTCTACGGATGTGATGGCCTCAATTAAACCCCTCCAATCCTCGACACCCCCAACCAAAGAATGCAAGGACGAAAGAAGAAGATGACTGCTGTAGCGAGTGAAAGGAACAAACACTAAGAAGCCAGATGTACAACTAGAATATCGTCGATTAATATCTGTTCTCTCGTTGTAGGAAGCAGAACAGAACATGATGCCAGTTCTCAAGCTGTGTGTTGTCCTGTTTTATCTTGTTTAATGTGTGTTAAATATATAAATAAGTAAATGTTTTTATAATAAAATTCGGATGTAAGTAGACAAGGAATCTCCCCCAAAGCAAGTTCCGAAGATCAGGAACAGAGGCCAGGAGAACATTCTGGATGCCTGGCCAAAGGTCCGTCCCGCAACCCTAGAGGTCTTCGACCGATGGAAAAAAGGAGCTTCTTGGAGTGCCGGAATTCCGGCATTCCAAGAATCTGTAGGGACATGCCTGCCCCAAGACAAGGAGCTCAAAAATGAGCGTGATGTACAACCCAGAAAGTACACAAATTGGCTTGTGTAAAGAATACAGAGAGGCAGGTGTGGTTGAATTGAAGTTATTTTAAGGCCTTTAGACAACTATGGCTCAGGCCGTATGGATGATGATGGGATGAAGTGGGAGAAAACGGGAGTACCCCGAGAAAACCGACGCACACGGTGTTTGTCCACCACAAAGCCCACATGGCATGAGCAGGAATCGATCCGACGACTCCTAGCTAGAGGTGTGCAACGAGCGGATTTCGAGCGCTCGAAACACAAAAATACGTTTTCGAGCCAGCAGAGTATGATCGAACAAAATCTGCTCGAACAGATTTGTTCGAACACTTTTGCTCGAAATCCTAGATTCGAGCGCTCAAAAATATTTCGAGCACTCGAAACTTATATCCCCTTCTCCTGCATTTATCTTGGTAAAGGACGTAGTACACAATGTTGCCAACTGTGATACTATTATTCTGATCATTGTATAATATCAACAGATAATTAATTAAGTACTAAAAACTATTATCGTGATTCCATAGGTACTTTAACGCCAACATTTCTGGGAGCTCCAAGGGACGCTGACTACGATTGCGAGCCTAAAAATGTTAACATTTGTAATCCAAGACCGCGGCAGCGCGAAACATCATCATTGTAAAAAA
>JAGDQP010008814.1:50807-61524 GCA_022664845.1 Lepisma saccharinum | reverse complement strand
GACACCTATGTGAAGAGGAGAACGTGGACGTAGCATGCCTACAGGAACCGTACACAAGAAAGGGAAGACTACAGGGATTTCCGGTAGATGTCGTGGCGGTGCTGCCGAGGGAGGAGAATCCAATGGTTGCAACGCTGATATTCAATAAGAATATAGAAACCCTAGAGCATGCCCAAAACTCGGACAGGTGGGTCCAGTGTCTAGAGATAACTACTAAAAAGAGAAAGCTGTTAGTGGTCAATATTTACTGTCAGTTCTCTCTTCCGACCGAGATGTTTGTAATGAGACTGGAGAATATTCTGAATGCTTTTAATAATAGAGATATACTGATTTTGGGGGATCTGAATACAAAGTCCCCGCTGTGGCACTGCCCCGGATCTGACGGTAATGGAGAAATGTTCGAAGAGATGATCCAACAGTTTAACCGAAACATCCACAATAGAGAAGAACAACCGCCGACATTTAGGGGCAGGGCTGGGGCGGACTCAAATATCGATGTAACCTTGTCCGGGGGAAACGTGTATAATGACTTAACGGATTGGAGAGTCGTGGAAGATGCAACAACCAGTGCCCATTACGCCATCGGATTTAACATAAATCTAAAACAACAAGATCGTGAAGAGGATGAAGAAGACAAAACGGCATTTAAATATAATGTAAACAAAATAAACTGGAAAAAATTTAATAACAAACTACACTTACCACAGATTGACATAAACTGCAATATTCATAACTTGACGGAGAAACTAGAGCTGGTCACAAAGAAAGCCATCGAAGAAGCCATCCCAAATAAAAAAAGGTGGAACTAAAAAGAAGAAAACGTATTGGACAGCGGCATTAGATAAACTAAAAAGAAAAACAAAAGCAGCTGGAAGTGGTTGCAGAGCGGCTGCAGACCACGAGTTGAGGCAAAGCAGACTAAACAAGTATAGGGAAATCAAACAACAATTCGAGAAAGAGCTACGCGAACACAAAAAAAGAACCTGGAACAAATTCGTAGAGGATAATCTTAGTCTAGACCCATGGGGAACACACTACAAGATTGTGATGAGTAAAATAAAGACGAGGGGCACCCTAAACACCTTGAAAAACGATAATGGGCAGTTTACCACCAGCTGGAAGGATACTACAGAGTTACTCTTAGCAAAATTGTTCCCCGATGATTTAGAAAATGAGGATACTGAGCAGAATACACTCACGAGGGAAGCATCCATGACCTATAACCCCGAGCGAGAGGAAGAAAATAATGAAGAGCTCAACGTTACAAACTGGGACGTTGAACAAGCTATAAAAAGTCTTAAAAATGGAAAGGCCCCAGGCCCAGATGATATAAAGAGCGAAATCTATAAAGAAAACAAAGATATCTGGACTCCATACCTCGTAAGACCTTTTCGCGAATGCTTAAATCAAGGAATCTTCCCAAACACATGGAAGAAGGCAAAGCTGGTTATACTCCTGAAAGGCGAGGATAATAATAGAACAAACCCTAAGTCATATAGTTTTTTTTTTTTTTTTTTTTTTTTTTTTTTTTTTTTTTTTTTTTTTTATTTTTCCTAAAACCAAATTGTAAATTGGGTTTTAGGAAAAATAAATCTACTGAAGACGCCATCAACGAGCTCTGTAACAAAATTCAGCAACTTAATAATGACGAGTGTAAATATACTATAGGAATATTCTTTGACATAGCGGGGGCGTTCGACAACCTATGGTGGCCAGCTCTAATGAGAGAGATAAAAAAACTAAAAATTCACACAAAAATTTGAAAGTGATTAAAGACTATTTTTGTAATAGAAGAATAGAAGTGAGTACGGCCGATGGAGTTGTGGGCAAAAGACCGACAAGAGGATGTCCTCAGGGGTCAGTTCTGGGGCCGATCTTCTGGGACCTAACCTTCCAGCCATGTCTCGAGATGCTTAATGAACTACAAGAGGTAGAACGGGTGGTAGGGTTTGCGGACGACCTAGTAGTTGTAATAAAAGGAAACAGCAGATTGGAGATAGAAAGGAAATCTAACACCGTCACAAGAGAAATGGCGTAATGGTGCAGTAATAATAAATTAACAGTCTCAGCAGAGAAAACAAAATTTGTACTATTTAAAGGAAAACTTAATCTTAACAGAGGACCTATAATCAAAATTAATAATAAAACAATTAAGAGAGTACAAACTTTTAAATATTTAGGAATAACACTTGACGAAAAGTTAAACTTCAGAAAACACACCGAATTGATATCAAGCAAAGCAATCAAAATCGCACATAAACTAGTAAACATTGCGACAAAAGAACTAAGGATACCGATAAAAATTGTTAAGCTGTACCATGACGTCATCATAAGATCTTTAGTCGGATACGCCGCCAGTGTCTGGAGCCACCGGATGGACGATGTCAGACAAAGTCAAACAATAAACCGTGCTCAAAGGCAACTTCTGATAAGACTCACAGGAGCATACAGAACAACGCCGGTGGAGGCACTCCAGGTGGCTGCAGCAACCATGCCATTGCACCTACAAATCAAAAAGCTTGGTGCTATGTATTGGATCAAAAAGAAGAATAACGAAAAAGTCACTAGGATACTACATGCTCCTGTAGACAACAAGCAGGATGTGCAGGAAATACTAATCAATGCATGGCAGCATCTATGGCAAGAACGCCCGAAAGCTAGAAGATTATATAGTATAATACCGGACGTGGTTGGCAGGATGGAGCTCGACGTGGAGATTACGGGAGGTCTGTTACACTTCCTCACGGGACATGGCCCATTCAGGCAGAAACTGAAAGATATGAATATAGTGGAGGATAACCTGTGTCGCGCCTGTGGGTCGGTCGCTACCCCGGAACACGTAATGTTAAAATGCGAAGAAACAGAAAACCTGGTTGGCGAACAAAGAACTCTCCTGGAGGATATGGAAATCGCAGAAGTTCTGAGAACACCAGAACTGGCGATTGTTCTCCAGGAGATAACCCAAAAAGTAACAGAGTATCACAGAAGGAAATTTATATCCGGAGGCGACCGAGGCCGGGCGCGGCGAAGACCAGAGGCTGACCAATAGAAAACAGATTAGGGAGCTGATACCGCATGGAGGGAAGCGTGACGCGGATCTCCCGGGCGAGGCGAGTTTGCGCGGCCGGTTCGACGAGCGTGAGCTTCGCTATCAGCAGGCGGTATGGAACAATCCGTTTACTAGAACAATCCGAAACTGAAATACATAACGTAAGCAAACTAAACCTATAACAAAACTCCATTAAAAAAAAGAGAAAAATTAAAATAATAACTAAATCAACAACAGTGCACAAAATCAAGATCAGTGAAAGTGCGTAATAGTGAGCGAGTGTGTGACCGCTGGAAACCAGCGGTGTCCTGGTGGGTGTCTTGCTGCAGGAATCCGGCAGCAAGAGACGCTCAAGTAGTAGTGTGCGTGTGTGTGAGTGGTAACGGGAGGCCAAATATAATAGAAGATTAAAACAAGAAAGCGAAAAAAAAATTAAAAAAAATAAAACAGAAACTAAATGTGAGTGACCTGGAATCCGGGACACAAACATTCAAGCATTTTTAAATATATTAGCCTGTAAGTGTTGTGTGTGTGATGTGATGGTGACTTGAGGAACAAGACAAACTTCGTGAGTAAAGGAGGAAGGGAACCAGAAATGGAAAAACAGAACGGACCAGCAAAAACTTTGTGAGAAAATTCCAGTAATACTTACCTTGCAGTCCAGCTTCATTTCCCTCCCCCTTTTTCTTATCGTTTCAGAAAAAGAAGAGGACGCCCTCTTGAGTCGACGTCTATGTTGTGCTGTCCTTGTGTGTATGTATGTTGTTCTATATGTTAAATGTTTTCTGTATAAAATTGCAAATAAAAGATAATGGTAGGGCATCCCTCCCAAGAAAAAAATTCCAAAATTAGGAATAAAGACCAAGAGAGCATTCTGGACGCCTTGTCCAAAGTCCGTCCCGCACCACCAGAGGTCAAAACTGAGGGAACAAAGGAGCTTCTCGGACTGTCGGAACACCGGCAATCCGAGAATCTCTAGGGACTGCCTGTCCCAAAATGGGAAGAGCGAACAACTGCTCGTGCTGCACGCCCTTGGAAGTGCACAACCCATTTTGTGCAAAGAATGCATAGAGATAGGGGTGGAAGGTGGGTCCCAAAATGAAAAAAATACCACATTCAGAAATAAAGGCAGTCAAATGTAAAAAGTGAAAGGCAAATACCGAAATAGTACCTACACGAAATCCCTAGCTGCTATATTCATCACCCTTTCTTTCCCCCCCAAAACGGTTTTGTCGAGGTACGTACCCCCTCAGACGTCATTCCATGTGCAGCTTACACCGTTAATGAAAATGTTTTTTTTAATGAATTGATCACTTAACATTAAATAAATAAAATAAAACTGTAATAGGTAAAGACTATAATATGTAAAATTGTATAGAGGAACAGCGGAAATACAATAATCCACACATATTCCACACAGCATTCCATTCTACGCAAATTACATACAACTGTCAAAATTCCACACACATTGGCAGCATTCTGTTACCATCATTGCGAATTGGCGGGTAATTACTCGATTTTGGGGTAATTCTCTGAGCTGATTATTGTGTTTTGGAGGGTAATGTAAAGATGGGCTATTTTTTGGTCAATTAGAAAAAAGTAATAGAAAGATTATTTCTAAATGTCTCACTCACTTAATGCTTCACCCTGTAAATCCTCTAATGCATCCACGACTGGATGCTATTTCATATAACAGATTTCTATGTATGAATATAGGGTAGCGTTAAAAGTATTTTTTTAAAAAACAAGGGAGGAACAGCTAGGGGCTCTCTTCGACCCATAAAATAACAAAACGCCGCCTAGTTCGGGAGAGATCAACTGGGTACTGAACTCTTGAGAAAAGAGGACACAAGATATTACAACAGAACCTTCCCTTTTATTTTGAAGCCGAAAAGGGCAGGTTGGGAATGGTAACATTTGTTTGGGGTACACGCTGCTTAATAAACCTCCGGATTTGAAAACACGTTCCATTATACTTATGCACTGAAGTGAGTACACGCTGTGATTTAAAATATTAGGTGGGTACACGGCGTGTACCCGTGTGTACCCTCCATTTCACTACTGGAAAAGGGAATTGCGAATATTTTAAAACAAAGCTAAGTATCAATACTAAATACCAAGATATTTTTAAATAACAAAAAATCAGTCCAGTAGATATATGACTAGGTGACTAGACAAATCTTTTCTGAAACTATTTTAATAAAGAAAAACAATTTTTTTGACAAGACTAAATATACGGTAATAACACAAAAAGAAACTAAAGCGTAACAGTTTCAGAAGTATATCACCTCCTCCTTCATGCTCCACTATATAACCTGGAGGGTGATGTGGAGTGGAGGTGGATGGCCAGAGCAGAGCTGGAGTGGAGGTGGAGGGCCACATCAGAGCTGGAGGGGAGGTGCGAACCCCATGCTGGAGGGTGATGTGGAGGGCGAACTCCATGCTGGAGGGTGATGTGAAGTGGAGGCGGGGGGACCAGATCAGAGCTGGAGGGGAGGTGGAGTGGAGGTCAGGACAAAATGGACACCTATCCCCAGCACTTGTTGCTGAAGTCTAAATGTGGTATAAATTTTCATATAAGAACTTCTTAGTTTATGCAGAGATTTAAATATTTAAATATTTCGCTTCTGCCGTGATTACCCATTCTACACTTCACTCAATTCTGTGAAATTTGACTTCCTTAGTCGGCTGCGTCAAATGCTTCCATCAACATCATTGAACAATTTTATGACTAGAGTGATGCTACTACTTTTTAGAAACTAAGGGCTTTACATTTGAAAGATATTAATTAATTTTCTAGTTTTGAAGAAGTCATTAATGCTTTGCAACTCTCTGACATTTGCTAAGCTTTTAATTGGGTTGATTTTTATAAAGAACTTACTTTCCACAAGACAAACTATATGATGTGAACTCAAAATAAACAATTGTTTCCTCTAAACTTAATTTAAATGCTATTTCAAATTCCAAATATATACTTGGATATCTTGTGTTCAGAGCATTCCTGGTTTAACCGCATTTGCTTAGACAGTGATTTCGATTCTTAAAACAAATGGAAAACTGACAGGAATAAATAAGCAGTTCTGATAACATAAAAAACTCAAGTTTCACTTAATTTTGTTCATAGCTGTCAGAAATCTCATGACCTGATTAAGGTAGTTGCAGCATTATTCGGAAATGACAAAAAAGAAGTAAAATATTTTGGGTTTTAATGTTAAAAAAGTAAAATATCTCGTGTATACAAATTTAGATATATAGTAGTTTGTTATTTATCATAATTTATACGCGTATGCTTAAAAGTCATTAATAGCCTACACTTCTGAATGTTTCCTTGAGTTCTTTCTATTTTTATTTTCTTGGTGTTGTGAAAATTGCATAGCCATCAGGACGACGACATTTCTTTAGTTAACTGTCATGCTCTATCCCGTATTGACACACTAGAAATCTGGCAACCCTATAGCCTTTGATTCGATTTTCCTTTGGATGATTTTCCATTTGGACGCTTTTTCCTTTGGATGATTTTCCCGTTCCGTTCACATGAATAATTAATTAGAAATTAATGTTTATTAGATTTGGACGATTTTCCCGTTGAAGTACCTTTCCAAATAATTTGGACGGTCTTCCCTTGGACGGTTTTTCCCTTTGAACGATGTTCCCTTGTACGGTTTTCCTTTTGGATGCTTTTCCCTTTGGATGATTTTTCCTTGGACGGTTTTCCCTTTGGATGATTTTCCCTTGGACGGTTTTCCCTTTGGATGATTTTCCCTTTGGATGATTTTCCCTTGGACGGTTTTCCCTTTGGATGATTTTCCCTTTGGATGATATTACCTTCGGACGATTTTCCCTTGGACGATTTTCCCTTTGGATGATTTTTCCTTGGACGATTTTCCTTTTGGACGATTTGGACTCGTCCCGATTGAAACAAGGCGATGCCTTGTCACCACTATTGTTTAATTTTGCTTTAGAACTTGCGATTTTAAAAATTAAAGGGGATGAAAAGGAGGCTATCGTTGAATGGTTTGAACCAACTGTTGTATACGCGGATGATGCAGACTTAATAGGGAACGATATAAATTCACTACAAAGCAACATCGATGTCTTAGTAGAAGCGTCCGATGAGATCTACAGGTAAACATAGATAAAACAAAATACATGATAGCAAGCCGAAACACAGGGAACGAAGGAAATAAAAACAAGAATTAGGGATGAGGTGATAGAGAAAGCAAACAAATTTAAATACTTGGGAGCATACGTAACAAGCAAAAATGAGGTCATGGAAGAAATAAAATGTCGCTTGGTATCGGGCAACGCATGTTTCTATTCAGTCCAAAAACTTCTAACATCGCATTAATATCAAGGAATTGAAACTGAAAATATACAAAACGGTTATTCTGCCAGTAATACTTTACGGTTGCGAAAGTTGGAGTACGACCCTAGCAGATGAACATAAATCACGTATAATTGAAAATAAGATTTTGAGAAAGATATACGAGTCGAAACGGGACGAGATGACTGGAGAGCGGCGGAGACTGCGTAATGAAGAACTCCACGGGCTGTACGATTCACCTGATGTAAAAATATTGAAATCGCGACCACTAAGGTGGGCAGGCCATGTAGCTCGGATGGGGGGAGAACGAATATTCTATTCTATCCTGGTTAGAAGGCCGGATGGAAGGAGACCGTTGGGAAGACCGAGACGTCGTTGGGAGGACAATATTAGAAGAGATCTTCGAGAAGTAGGCGTTCGTGATGTAAATTGGCTTGATACTGCCCAGGATAGAATTCAATGGCGAACGTTTGTTACTGCGGCGATGACCTTGCGAGTTCCATAAGCCATAGAGTTGGTTAGTTTTTATTTGCTTAGGTAGATTACTGTTTAGATAAAAATTCTGGAAATAGAAAAGTTTTATTCATAATTATTTTCTTATTTAAAAAAACTAATATTTTTAAATAAATATATATTTTAGAAAAGTTGCTGCTTGCAATATGTGCTTTTATTGTAACAAAAGAACAATAATATCCTAAAATATGAACCTAAGAAATCATTACTAATAAAAGGTTTGATTCGCTGCTTTTGCTTGTTGCTGAAGCCGCTTCAAGATGAATGGAGAAATCAATTTCACGTAAACCCCTCAAAGGCTGTACTATCATGGCCAATATAATGTTTACATGACTTTGTTATAAACGATTTTTCCCTAAGCCTAGAAGGTAGGCCACCCAACAGACGTAGAGTGGGCGGTGTGTGATTCTGAGAGTGTGTGAGTAAGGGAGCAAGGGTTGGAATTTTCTTTTCTTTGACAGAAAACATTATCACATGTCCTGGGTTCTAGAACGATATTCATGATTTCTTGTATGTGGAA
The DNA here is from genome assembly GCA_022664845.1 of Lepisma saccharinum. Classification (NCBI taxonomy): domain Eukaryota; kingdom Metazoa; phylum Arthropoda; class Insecta; order Zygentoma; family Lepismatidae; genus Lepisma; species Lepisma saccharinum. The sequence continues at coordinate 53,118 of JAGDQP010008814.1, read as the reverse complement.
AATAATAAAAAACCTAAGCAAGTCGCATTTCAAACACCAAAACAGGAAACCTAACACCATTTTTATTTTAGGTGGGCCACTAGTTGAAGTGTACTGAAAAGTTTAATTTAAATTGTCCAATAGAAAATATCCCTACCGAACATGGAGAAACAAAAATGAACTTTAAAACCTATGGTTTCTTTCTTATTTCTTTCTTAATAAATTCCATAGAACACTAACGTTATGCATGAAAGACAAGAGAAAAGGTCTGTTTCTATCAGTTCTTAAAAATAGGGCACGATGCACGATATTTATCCTTTATAATTTCTGATATATGTTGTATTTACGTTATTGTGTGTGCGTGCCTATGATATTGTGTGTGCGTGCATGTGATAAACATCGAAACGAGTATGCTTTCTTCCCAGCGCCGTACCTTTCTTGGTAAAATGTTGGTTTCGTATTCGCGAGGTCCTCGGTTCGGTATCAACGGCTGACAGTCCTGACTTAGGTTTTCCCAGTGTTTTCCTCAGCCACGCCAGGGATATACCGGGATGGTACACTTCGCATCAAAAGATTGCGACAGCGAATGCCGTGCAGCTAGGCAACCTAAATGGCACTTTCTTATCCCATAATCGTGTCTGGTAAACAGACCCGTCCTTTCTCCGACTCCCCCATACTAAAATCAACAAACATCATGAGCGCGTTTTTTTCTTCAAAACAGACATGTATAGTATCGATAAAATGAAAGAATAAAAGCGAGACGAATCAATATACACAAGTAATTGGGAGGGAGGGAGAAATTTAAACACACACAATAAAAATTGAGCCAAAGTTGCCTAAAGACCTTAAAATAAATTCAATTTTAACATACAAAGAAACATTGAAACCGATGGATGTCTGTTAGACAGAGGCAGAGAAATGAGAGAGAGAGAGAGAGAGAAAGGGGGAAAGAGAAAAAGAACAAGTACAGATAAAAATATGGAATTTAGATGTAGGAAAAAGTATTAAGTTCAATTCCCACACTATAAAGTTCAGTTCCCACAAATCAAATCTAACAGCAAGAGAGAAGTGACTTTTGCATTTTATATTTGTTCAGTGTTATTCGAATATATAAAGGGTGCTTCAAAAATTCATTAAGTCAGTTTCAAAATGGAGACCAAACTTGGTGGTCAGATTAAATACTCATGATTTCCAGTAAAACTTCAGATTTTTTAGACACATCTAGGATAATGTCGAAAGTGTAACACACACTCTTTGTTTGCGCGGGATTAGTTTGCAAATTCGGTGGGGCTTATTAAACATACTGGTTCGGAATACATTGTAATCAGGTATTCTGCCAGGATTTTCAGATTGGGGGGAAGCGTACAGCCAAATTTGGAAGGGTGGACGTAGAATTTTGCACAACTTCTATGAACTTTTGTCCGCAATATGTTAAAGTTAGGGGTAGTCTCGAGGATTTGGTCTGACACCCCCTTCAGGGGCCGGGGTCTGGCGGAAACTGGCTGGTGGGGAATCGAACCCAGGTTTTCAAATTAGAAGTCCAGAACGCTAGCGATACTCCATTTGTAACTTTACCCAGAACATGCTTAACAAATGTTATAGTGTTTCTTTCTAAGAATAATAACATGAAAAGTGAATGCTTCTGATCAATGACGTATTCTTAACTGCCTGGTAACCCCATGAGACTTGATTGGGACTTTTCCAACCAACATTCGTAAATCGTCTTCCTCTCTTTAGTGACTCAGGTGCTTTACTCCACAGTCGGAAATCTTCTCCGTTTTGTATGAGAAGTAATGATTATATTATTCACTATTGCTTTGTAAAAAGTTTTGAGCTTGAACAGGATTTGAACCCATGTTGGTTTGTTTTCGTATAGAAATGTCCAGCGCGTTTCCCTTACTCCAATTTGCCAACGAATTTAACACCTATGAATAACCAAGTTCAAATGCGAGAAAAATGTAACACTGAGTCTATGTATTACATTTTGTCTGTATGTATTGTGTGGTAAGTAAACACATGTGCATGCATGTCCTTTTTGTCATTTCGAATTATGAAATGAATATATAATAGCAGTTTTACTAACAAATCCAGTTTAGGTTAAGTATTGCTACATTAAGATACGATCATTTATTGTCGTTTATTTTAACGTAAACCAGCCTGAACGATTCTAATATCACCAAAAGAAAATTGTCATTAGCAAATCTAGAAGTTAAAACTTCAATTGAAAGTTCTAACGGCCGGTTACAGTAACGCTGGTTAAAAAAATAACAAATCAGTTAAGCGCATTTAACGTCTGATTAAGAGAAATGACTGTTTCTCCAACACCGGTTAA
>JAGDQP010008814.1:252-50407 GCA_022664845.1 Lepisma saccharinum | reverse complement strand
TTTAACGTCTGATTAAGAGAAATGACTGTTTCTCCAACACCGGTTAACGCTCTGTTAAAGCTCCCGTTAACTTTAATCATCCGAATTTCTGTGATTAATTATTTAACAGTACGATAGTGATGTTACTCAGAAGTTTGAAGAGAGAAAACAAAGGGAAAGAAAGTAAAACATACAATTACGTGATAATAGAATGAATATATACTTTTACACACTACAAAAAGTTTGTTCAATAAGCTTTATCATCGAAAAACATATTTTAAGTAAATAAATGATTGAAATTAATGTCATTGGTTGGTGCAATTCGCAATGCTATATCAGGACGTGGTGTGGGGTAGATTTCTTGTTGACTGCGTGGCGTAATTCGTTAGGACGTGTTTTTCTAAAGCAGTTTAAATTTTAGTTGCGGTCTTTTGAACCCTGACCAGGAGACAGATGTTTTTCCTTTCACTAAACCTAAAAGGAACTTGAATGTGATATATATTATATAATATTTTGCTTCTTAAATGCTTTTTATACATTAAAGTTGAATTCAATCCATTTAAGTACTTGGCGAAATTAACGTGATGAAGCGTTCCATATTTTTCTGAACAACACGAAATTTAACACTTTGTATCGTCTTTTAGGGTTCAGCCGGAACTCTGATTTATCCCGGATTTCACCAAATATTGCCAGAAAATCTAAATGAATAAAAGGAGGGAATAATTTTATTAAAAATTACAATGTTTTGCGCTAAAATCGCTGTTAATTATACTCAAGCACCAAGATGGTAGGGCTACTTAATCGTTTGTATGGAAATTATACATTACTTTTTAAAATTAAAGTAACTTACAATAAATTCGGGTTCCTGAAAGTACTTTGTTTCAGAATGTCCCATATGACTTTCCGATTCGGTGTCCCGGATTGGGGTGCGGAAAATCTGAATACTTGATGTGAAATGTAGATACAGAAAAGGAAAATAAACACACAGGTAACATATCCCTGTGGTCCAGTGACTCAGGCCCATAGCCAGGGTTTCCTTCTGAGGATTCCGCTAGGATGTTCAGTTTGAGGGGGATAAAGTCAAAATTGGGATGGTGTAAGTGAAATTTTGCACGGTTTCTATCGATTTTTAACAGAATTTTTTAAAGTTGGTGTGCGTTCTCGAGGATTTGGAGGTGACACCCCCACAGGAAGAGGGTCTGGGGAATCACTGCTCAGGGTAGATACTCAGAATTTTTGTTCATCCGCTCATATTTGTACCGGGTTTCGTCGGGGCAGTAATTTTTATTGGAACATTAGGTTTTCAGACAGTTTCATGAGCAATAATGATAGCGTCTAATAATTATATTTTAGGATTTATCTTTAGACAGTAACACAGTATCCTTTAAGCGGAATTTTGTGAAAAATAGCTAACCAAAATTGCAACATTAGATTCTATGTTTGAAATTCGAAACGCTTCTTCTTTAGAGAATGCATTGAAATGTATAATATACTGTAGCCCATTGGCTGGAACAAGCATGTGACATTTCTTTTGCTTTCGAAGCTGATGGATGTTTTCATGTGTGAAATTTTAGTATGGAGCGAAAGCATAATTTCCTTTGAAATTTTAGTATGGAGAGAAAGCAAAATTTCCTTATTTTTGAAAACGAAATTCTGCTGAAATATTTAAGTTGTTGAAAACCAAACTACGAACAACGTTTCCATATGAAGAAGTCAGGGAGACGTTATGGGATCTGCCCCTTCCCCCAGTAAAATTCTCTTCACCTCATGAAAATCATTTATGTGTTTAACCTCATTATTATCGGTGCTCTACCCAAAAGCAGGTTCTGACGCGAAGGTCTGGGCAAGGTGAATCGTGGGTGGTTTGCAATTGCTATCCATTGGATGCAGATAAGGTCCTAAGAATAGAACTTACAGTTTAATGTGGACTCCGAAACACTTATCGCCAGCAAGAATTAAACCCGTCATCAAGGATGTGCTAGAGGGGCTCGCGCGACCCCTTTATTAAATAGTTAGATTTGTTCCGAAACTTTTGTTCAATAGTTATAACTCTTCTGTTCCGAGCCCTTTGTAAAATTATTTGAAGCAAACTCCTGCCCAGGATCCCTTAATTATAAGGCAGCGATCTTTACCAACCACTCACTGACAGGAACTGTCTAAAATAGGAAGTAAAATATCTGGAGCCCCCCCCCCCCCAATGTTTCCGGCAACCTGCATTTTGTAGCTTGTGATCCGCTTGCATTTCGTATGAAACTTGCAAAATGGAAATACTGATTAAAACATATTGTTACGTGTTTATGTCGATATTACCCCGGGATCTGGTTGAATGTATGTGTACTACTTTGTTCCACTATTTACATTTCATGTATTACAAAAGTAGGTTGAATCCAGTTTTAATGTATCATAGTAAAAAGAGCGTAAAATTTGCTTTCCGCACTCACGAGATGGATAAAAGATTCATCTGTGCTTTACTATAATTTATTATGATAATATTTTATTAGCATTCTATTCATGATCTTTTGCATGCATCAAATTAGTTTACACACGCCTCGAACACACACACACACGCAAACATAAACGCCAGCGATTTGTTACTTGATTGCGGACTGCACAATTTATTTGTTGCCAATCCTCTTTTTCATCCTGCCAATCAAAATTCGTTTAGCCTATGAGAAATTTAGAAATCAAGTAGTTTCTTAACTTAACCATGCAACATATTTTGTGTATTTTGCTACTAACATCTTCTTTGTAACGTAAATAACAACATAATATCAGAAATTATAAAGCATGAATATCGTGCCCCATTTTTAAGAACTGATAGAAACAGACATTTTGTCTTGTCTTTCGTGCATAACTTTAGTGTTCTATTTAATACTCGATTCATTAAGAATAAATAATTACCTAGTAACCATAGGTTTCAACGTTCATTTTCGTTTTTCCATGTTTAAGGATCTTTTCTATCGGACAATATAAATACGAGTAACATCTTTCAGTAAATTTCAACTAATGGCCCAACTAAAGTAAAATTGCGTTAGGTTCCCTGTTTTGCTGTTTCAAATGCGATTCTCTTACGTTGTTTTTATTATTTTTATTTCCTACATCCTACAAGAAACCATAAATATCTTTCCAGAAGCCAGGACATTCGATAATAATTTATCTTAAAGAAAAGAAAATTCCAACCCTTGCTCGTTCACGCACACACTCTCAGAATCACACATCGTCCCCTCTACGTCAGTTGGGTGGCCTATCTTCTAGGCTTAGATGAAAATCGTGTATAATAAAGTCATGTAAACATTATATTGGCCATGATAGTACATTTGTTAACTGGATTGTCTGTACCTGAGGATCTATCGAAGGATTTGTTGAACGCAAGAGAAAGAAGTCAAACTGCATATGAAGAGTTTCAGCATCGCTTGTCTTACAGTGAAGATTTCTATTAATCCATAAGAAAATGATGTTGTTAACAGGTTGTTCAAAGAAACTAGTTAAGAGCAAGCTTTCAAGCAAAGAATTAATTCTTTTGAGTGACCGAATATGTTCAGCAAGATCCCCTCCATTGCTGAAAGTTGTGAATTAGACATGCGAATTGCATTCAAACATCCACTTGGACCTCTTCTTTGGTCTCTTGCTGATGGTTCATTAAAGAAGACAAACATTCCGGAATTGGTGCATGTTTAAAAGTTTTGCGTTGCCATGTGAACGATCACAAATAAAATCAGCTTATGTAATATATGCAATGTGTTTGTTTCAGACAATATGGTTCATGGGGAACAAAAAAAATGATGAATATTAAATTGTTATGTTTAAAGATATGGCGCGGCAGTCAAAGAATAGATATTGTTTCAGACGATTATCTTAAAAACTCCTATCTTATCATTGGAAAAGGAGAATATGGTATCACACTCAGCAAAACTAAAGAGTGTCAGAAGATAATTTGCTGGATCGATATACCCCATTGACAATTTGCCGCCGATGCTCTCGGCCCGCCGTCGGGTACAGAGTAGGGATGGCCAAAAAATCCGGATTTCCAGAATCCGGATTTGAAATCCGGATCTGGAATCGGATTTGAAATCCGGATTTGGTAATCTGGAAATGACATTCGGATTTCGGATATGCAATCCGGGCAGGGGTGCCCATGCCCCAATGATTAGGACGCAGTCCCAATAATTTCATAGGCTCATCCTGCTTCAAATAGACAGTACATCCTTTCATTAACTTTACGAATTGGTTCCATTTCATTTTCGTAAGAAATATGACCAAGCCTTTCCAATCTTACAGTTCTTAACTTCGTGTTATATTTCAAATGGGATTACAATGAATATCAAACACATCTGATAGCATTCATATAATATCGATTTATTTGTATTAATACATATCGCAAGTTGGAACTATTCATACACAAGGAATGGCTTACATATATTGAGATCGTTTTGACCGTTGAAACGTTGCTGCAGATTACTGATTACTAATTTCTTTGTTGAATTTACATGAAGAAATTATAGTGGGCAGAATGCAATTGTCTGTTGTGGAAGAAATTATTTTTTCTTTAAATTTTATTTATGGCCTTTAGTCATCTAAGGCACAGACCGGGATACGGGAGGGGAAAGGATAAGGTGCTATCTCGGCATTGCCTGGTGACAGGAAAAAATTTGGAAGAACCTGAGTCAGGATGGTCTACTGTTCTCTCTCTCTCTCAAAGAGAATCATGTACGTTCTGCTTATAACTACTGATAGAGACAATAGAAATAAACTTGTACAAAACATTTATGCTTTAGAAATTAGAGAACTAGACGATAACCTGATATAGTTTTAAAAATTCCTTCTGGATCCAACGTTGTTTGAGTTTTCCTCAGTTCTCATCCGAATCAGTATAAACCTCTTTCATTTTGTTTAGATAGTTACTATTCGTTCAGTCGCATTCTGCTTCCTCATCTCTCAAAATAAACCAACATAAACGAAATCTTTCGCCACAGATCAGTATATTGTACGGAAAACTTGAAGCCTTCTGCAATACTTTCAGGATCTAGGTTGCAAAATTGATAATATTCAACCATTTACTTCTGATGTTTGTAAGACACCAGCAGGAGAAATAACCGTCTATTTAATCTGTATATAAGGCTAACAGTTCATCGGCTGAAAATTATAAGGTTCTATCTATTTGCGTAGTTGGTCAATGTTAATGAGAACCTTATAATTCTGTGCATGAAAAAATGTGTGGTGCTAACCATTGGCTCTCCCAACACTGGTAGCGAATGGAACGAGAAACAGATGTACTAAATCGAGCGACTAAGTTGCCTGCACAAAAATGAACTCTGACTTGGTCGCGCGTCTCAGACTCTCAGTTGCGCGACCAAGCCGCCTAGTCTGCGACAAAATCAGGTTATAAGAAAGAACTGTTCTTTTAATACACGAAGCTGCGTAATTGGCTAATGGCATGTTCGTAAACATTTTCGCTTTGTAAATTTCGAACACCAGACTGAGAAACTGTTTCAATAGCTGTTTTGAAGTAAATATTTCCCTTCACAAAAACATGCTATGTAGTATCCCCCCTCTGGGCCCCCATGAATTCGGATATAAGTGGAAACTTGAGCGAAATATGAGATTTGAATTTATTTGGATTAAAAATTACTCGAACTGAGAAAGAGTATAGTTATATTTGATATTACATCCTAATTACAACACAGAAACCCTTTTTAATACAAAAATAATTTCAGCTGAATAGAATAACATACTGTTTTTTGGACTGTTTTTGTTTTTCCTGAATAAAAAAAAATACTCCGTTGGACTCGGGATGTTTCGCAATTCAATTGAGGAAGAACACAAACTCTACAGAATTAGCAATTTTTCGCAGGAATCAGAAACCATCGAAAACGTGTTTCATTCAAGCGGTATATTCAGGCATTCGCTTCTCCAGCTTCCCACCCCTTCCACTGCCAGGTCTAGAGTGGGGCGTGGCTTACCCTCATCAAACCTTTTAGAGGTGGACTAGAATAGCTATATAAAAATACTATTTTTTTATTGGTGTATCGGATATGTTTGCAATTAAAATTATTAGAATCGTTTGTTCACAAGGAATAAAACAAAACAAAAAGTTGATTTTTCTAGCGTAATTGGTTGCAAAGTTAGTCATATTGTAATTTAGAGAAAACAAAATAATTTTATTTATTTTTTAATAATTTATTTCTGAAAAACTAGGAAACAAATGTACGTTCTAAGTATTTCAACCCGTTCATAAACTTCTGAAGAATGCTCCAAAACTTTTCTTTTCTATTAAAGATATCCAGTTCCTTAGAAAATGAAGATATTCGGTATCCATTTTCTGTCCATAAGCTCCAACAGTAAATTTTCTAGCGCTAAGAGAAGTAGAAGACCCCGTTAAACTGTATTATTCCAGCGAAGACTGAGGAAACATCAAATCCCATGGGTAAGAGATTGTGAGAATTGTTGCGTTACTTCTATTCTGCAATCTTGAGGCTTTTTTTCTTTTAAAATGTTTATAACCTTTGGCTCAGGCAAGGATGGTGTTGGTAATTAGTACTAGATACAGGATGTTAGGTATCGGTCAGAGCCTTATTTAAGGTACCATCCCGACATTCGGAAGCACGGAAAGAAATTAGTTTTAACTAAGTCAAGATTTTGCTAGGTTGATGACCAAAAGGGTTGCCCATATCCTACTGGTTGTTTACCACAACCCTTTCGAGACATGAAAGTACCTAATTCTGTAGGTAAATGGTAACCCATTTAAAAGGTTTAACAGAAATCAGAGTAAAAACAACCAATTCGTGGTTTGTCAGTTACCTACACGATTGGTACAAGAAGGAATAAACCAACAACACGGTTAATTTAAACAACATGATTAACCCACTGCTCGGTTATGCTAACCGTTTAATGTGCAGGTAAATTTAACCTTCTGAGAATTAGTTAGTTTTTAACCTTGATGAGGGTTAGCTGAACCGAGTCTCATCTATACAAGATGGCAGTCATTGAACTCCGAAGGGCTTCCACATGGAAGTTTTGTACCAACGCCAAAACGTTACGGTAAAGCTTAGGAGGTAATCCAGCAACCCTAAATCTAGGAATGTAGTGCTATATGCTTATTATTAATATTCTATTGATGAGAAAGTGTAATATGCAACATTGAGATTCATATAATGAATATCACACTAGCGCAACTTGTGAAATACACGAATTATCGATCATAAGCTTTAAGTGTTGGGTGGTGTAGTCGTTAGCGCTTCGGACTACAACGCATGAGGTCCCCGGTTCGTTTCCACCCTGCCACGCATATTTTCTTTTTTTTCAAAAATAACTTTAATAAGCTACATATAGTGTAAATCATAACTATAACTTGCTTCCAGATGATTTTACCACAATTTTTTTTTACAAATTTTCGTTGGGATGGGTTAAAATAACTAAATACAGTTGTTTATCATAACCCTTTAAAATAACCTACATGGAGGGTTAAATCAACCCACTGGATCTAAACTTTTTAGCTGGGTTGCGGTAACGTTGTACTTATTAGGCTCTATATTTACCAACTCACTCTGTTACATTAACCCATTTTTGGGTTGCTAGTAACCTTTTATTTATTTCCGTGTGTGAAATTAAGGCGAACCCTTGAAAACTAGTCAGAATAGTTGGCCGCGACGGCCGAACTTCGAATCCGTACCTACTATCCAGGGGTATATTTTTATCTCATTTTTTGGCCTGGCCAACTGCCTAAAAATGATTCATTTTTGGGGTAGTATAACGGTCATTGCAGGATTTTCCTTTGTTCGGCCAGGCGTCTGGAAACTCTTTACGTGGCCCGCGAGGCCAGGCCAGGGCTGAAATCCGCCCCTGTTATTATCCATTGCAAATTCAAATTTCGCGACGTTACCCGTCTGGACCACGGGGGCTGGGTATTTGAGCCTATTTGCCTATTTATAGTTTGTACAATCTAATACAATTGTATTGGTAATATGGTAGACGTATATTACTTCTGTGCTTTTTTTCTAAAAAATAATTTTTGAGTGTTCATGTAAATTTCAAGGTATTTCTTATCTGCGTAGTTGGACTTGTCTTACTAGCGGTACATATAAAGATAAACAAACTTCAATGATCCCAAACCTCTATTTTTGCTTTCTTTGATACCGCTAAAATAGAAAAATTTGCGATGACATAGACTTTCGCTTTTTTTTTAAATCTCTGCGGGCAATCCTTTTATTATCTTATGCGCGAGGAACGGAGGCAGGCAGGTCTTTACTGTTTAGAATAGAAACGTGGCCGGAAAATGTTGGCGTCCATTTCGAGTGTCACTTGTCTCCAGTTCCATGACCCCAAGTGACATGTGTGTCTATTGTCTTACTGTCTATCCTAGGAAATTGAACAATGAAGTTTGTAAATAGTTCGAACAAGGGATATTGTAATTCGGCTCTCTTCCTTCAGTCATATCAATTTACTCTGAGCATGCTAGGAGATTGTCGGAATTGTGGGATCTAGTTCAGTGTGGACTCATTTGAGAAGAAATGATATATCATCATCAAAATGTAATTACTGTAATAACGTGATGACGAATGGCACAAGCACTGTTGCACTTTGGACTCATATTCGCGAAAGACATCCAACATTACCGATTGAAGAAAATCAAGACTGTCAGCTGATGTCCACCGAACTCGACGAAGTTGGGGAAAAACTCTTTTTCGTATATTCCTTGTGTTTATTATTTTGAACCCGACGATCGTTTCGTAAGCCTTGCTGCTCACATCGTCACAGGATTTTCTTTGATATAAACTTATTAAAATTAACTAAAACTTATAGCATTGTTATATAAACTCTACCGGCGTGACAGTATACGTATAATCTATTGTTACTTATTTGAGTTTAAAATTCTTAGTTGTACTGGACAAATTGCTATTTCCAATCGCCTGATTTCGATATGACTCTTAAAAATATATTCCACCTATCACTAACGTAAGTACTACTACAAACTTGCAAAGGTTACAAAATAAACCAATTTTCGTTATTCATTTAACTCAATTTAGATTGATTCTAGAACTATTCTGTTTTCAGGATGTATAGTTCGCGTTTCTTCAAACAGTATTTCATGTCTCTCTTTAAGTGTTTCACGTTCTCTGCAACGGTTGATATTTTAAAAATAATCATATCGTCACTTTGGAACCAGGAGGTACTATGTCCACTTTTTGGCAAAATGGAGCTAACACTGCAGTCAAAGACCTTATACTGAAAAGCATCAACTCCATAAATATTATCTCAAAAAATGACCTCCAAGTGGCTAGAAATGTTAGAAATATGACTTCAAAACTAGCAAAAGTGGACATAGTACCTCCTGGTTCCAGGGTGACGATATTTGAAAGCTCCAATTCATCCTGCATTGCACGGCACGGTCAGTATGCTCAATATAATACACGTCATATTCATATTTCATATTTATTCTCATACACTCCCGGCATCCTAGGATCAAGCGTGTCCTTCCGGGTTCTGGGGAACTATTCTATTTTCCTATTTGGAACAAAAATACATTGTATATTTTATGGGAGTCCTAATTAGAAGTTAAAACTAATAGAGTAAGTTCAAACTAGACAATATTTTGTGATAACTGGATTCTAAATCCGCATTCTAGATCCTAATTCTATATCCGGATTCCAAAACCTTATTCTAAAACCGGATTCCAAATCCGCATTCTAAAACCGGATTCCAAATCCGGATTCCAAAATTGGATTCCAAATCCATTTGCTCAAAACCTTATGAAATCCGGATTTCGAAAAATCCGGATTTGGCCATCCCTAGTAAAGAGCGATAACCGCCAGTGTAGATATGTACTGGCGGTTAGTTGTCGTGAGCTCATCGTTTGTCGGTATAGCGGCTATTAGTGAGTGCGATACCGCCATAGGACCGCCGTCGCCTTGTCAATGGGGTAACTTCAGATCAATCTCCATTCAGAGGTGTTCGGATTATCCGAAATTTCGGATTAGCGGGATTCGGATTCTCGGATTATTCTGTATTTGGTGCGATCCAAATTATACGCAATGTATACTATTTTGCTTCTCTTTCATGATCTAATAGTTCGATTCTAATATCGTTTTTCTTCATATTGAGCCACAAATGGCAGCTCAGCATCGATAGGGTGGGTCGAAAAATCGAAAGCACGAAACTTTAATCCCAATGGCGCGGAAAAGTTGCAAAATTTGAACAAAATTAATTAATATCTTTTACCGCCGCAAGAGGTCCAAAATTTGAAAAAAGAATGGAAAGAATGATATAAAATTTTAAATGTTTTTAAAGATCGAAGGTGAGACAATCAAATCGCTACGGCGCGCAAATATTTTTAAAAATCGGAGAAATGGGAATAAAGTAAAAAATTATCTTTATAATGGACAAATTACCTATAAACAATTCCACTGTTGTCAGTTACTAACTTTTAGCGCCACAATATATTCGAAAATGGAAAAAACAAATCATTAAAATTCATATCACTTAACGAATATTTATTTGTGTTAATACATGACACCTCTCTCACTGTAATATTTTCCAATTCAATGTTGAATAGACTGATTTTAAGTTTAATTCACTGTAGTTATATCAACTTAACGCACAATACTGCAATTTTACTTTGCATGTATCAATGGAATTATAAAAGCACTAATTGTAATACAATAAAATGAAAAAGAATAACCAAAATGTAGCCAATAATATACCACAGCGTTAAAAACTCACTTAATTAGTATCCATCATGTACCGTAACTTTCAGCCTTTTTAGGCTAATGAATTGTATTTGGCTTTGTTATCGAACGAGGGCATAGAAGCTCTAGATGCCAAAGTTACTTTGATGTAACCTTTCCTATTGACAGGACCGCAAACTTTTCCAGCTGCTTCCGTAACAAGTTTAACACACCTTTCCACAATCTGTGTGTGGCAAGGGAAGTGATAACATTCCAAATCTTGAATGGGACCATTCGTAACCAGATTCATCAGGTAGTCCAAAGACAAGTGGGCAGTAACAGGGGACTCTGTTACTTCCACGTCTAACCAGTTTATGAAATCAATGTAATTGCTGGCGGCGAATTCAATATTTGAAACTATGAACTCCCGAATGCTGTTGGCTGATCCGCGTAAGGTTCGCGCTTTTTCAATATTTAACGGTACCCGTGTACCCCTAGAGAGCCCAATCGTTTTTTGCAAAAAAAGGAATAAAAATATACCAGTTTCCACATTTTTGGGTTCGAGTAGTTATGAAAAGTTGTGTATTGGTTCGAAATTAACCATGTCAAATGTGGCCTTTCTTGACCGTCAAGCGTTTTTGGCCGTTTTACACTAAAATTTTCGCGGGCTGAGGGCCCCGTCTAGATATTTTTTGATCCAGGAGTGTTTCGGCGAACAAACATAACGTAACATTCTACAACTTTTGCACGCTACTCAAGCTCAAATTAAAAAAAAAAAAAAAAAAAAAATCGGCCGTTTTGGGCCTCCCTGAAGAAAGATATTAAAAGGTTATGTTTGAGTATCGTGCAAAAGTCATAAAATGTTATGTTTGGTCGCCCCAAACACAGCCGGATCAAAAAAATATCTAGCTGGGCCCTTAGCCCGCGAAAATTTAAGTTTGAAAACGGACAAAAACGCTTTGACACGGACAAGAAGGGCCACATTTGACACAGCTAAATTTCGTACCAATACACAACTTTTCATAACTACTCGAACCCCAAAGTGTGGAAACTGGTATAATATTTTCATTTCTTGTTTTGCAAAAAACAATTTGCACTTTTAGGGTACCAGGGGCCCTTTTAAATATTGTTTTAGGACAGCCATAAATGGCATGGCGTTATTTGGTACCAGTGCACAACTTTTGATGACAATTCGAACCCCAATATCTGAAAACAAAATTTTGACCCGCCCTATTATGTAGGATTACTAACACAACAACACGATTAATTACTTTAATTAAAACAAGCTGGCAAGGCAAGTGTGTATTAATGTGTCGTCTGAAGAAGATGTTGTTAGAACATTGACATCGTTGCGCTGACCTTGTGTTTTTAAAATAAAGTGTGATAGCCTTGTCAGCTTGTTTTAATTAAATTTAGTATGGATACAAAGCCTCAATATAATTATATCCACAATTAATTAATTACTGGCACAGATACTTTTGTAACCTTAACACTCTTCACTAAAATTTGCAGCTTAAAACACACTTGAAACTCAACATTCACTGTCATTCCATCATGGATACCTCTATCTTCGGAGAGAGCAGGAGAAAGCACGACTGTTTACCAGCGAGGTCGCGTCGAATTAGACTCTTTGTGCAAAGTTTTAGAAATTCAACGAAAATATCTTGATGTAAATAAATGTATAGGTTAGAGTTCAAGATTTCATCAAAATTGGTATGTATTCACATAGAGTGGTAGGAATCAATGTTATCATTATGAGGATCTTTGATCCTTTTCGCCGTGTTCCACACAGATATGTACTTTATGTAATTTAATACAAGAACTTTCTAGGAGCAACATTTATGTATGTAAATAATTTTAATATAAAGACGAGAACATGCTATATGTAGATTAATTGGTAAGCATTACAAAAGCATTATTAATTACTACTAATTGAAAATATCAAATTTTAACTTACTTCACAGGTTTTGACACATGCTCGGACAAATGCCACAGAGTGAAAGATCATCGAATGTTGGGTGGAGAGGAAGCAAAACTTGGAGAATTTCCCTTTATGGTATGATGCTATTTAAGGTGATACAATCCAGAGAAAATAATAAGACAAAATAATACTTTCAAAGCTTTTAGTATTTTAATACCTCGGTGTAAAATACTTATACCCTATGTGTACCTGAATTGGGATATTGCCAGTTGAAAATTGGATTTATTGCAAGTGTTTCTTTAAATATCATATCTAATTTGACACCAACTCTGCCATCTGCTTTGAAAGTTCTGTATCTTTTCTTAAGAACAAGTGATATAAAACTTACTCTATAGGAAAAACCATGTTTAACAATTTTGAGGATTATCCTTCAATTATCACCAATTTCTATTGTTCTATTGAACATAGAATGGAAGGCAACTGTACAATAGTTGAAAGGTACAATATTGAACACTAAATCTAACTTGCTTTATCTTTGTATTTTCATTCTAATGAAGTTATATCAAAGCATTTTTCTAAGTGAGTCTTCAAGTAACATAAGTAAAGAACAGTTACATTTTATATTTTTAGACTAAATATGTATTTCTTTATTGCAGAAAGTATTTTCAATTTGAACTACTTTAAGAAATACTTGAAATACTTCACAATTAATTTTACCATAGAGATTCGAATCAATGACAATCCGTTCTTTTTCATTTATTGTCTGTGACATGACGGATAAAAAATTGCTACTTAGCGAAAGGACAATATATGATTGAATAAGCTGTACTTTTAAAATTAAATAATCGTGTTTCATTTTAATTCTTACAATATAATTCTTATTTGATTACTAGAATTTTTAGTCCTGGTGCCAGGCAAGTTGTTGGTATAAAATGCAGGAACCAGATGAGACTTTCATCACTTGAACACTGGTCTGTAAGGAGCACGAAACTGCATGATAGACATTCGAAAAATGTACCTATCCAAGATGGCGGCCATTCAAAATGATTGCTGACGGTACTTGTTTAAATGCAACATATCTCGGCTTTGAGTTATCAGTTTTGATAATTATTTTTTAATATGAAAGATCATTTCTTTGGATTTAATTATAATGGTGAACAATATTTTATAAATCTAATAGTTTTTCAGCTAAATTAAAAAATATTGCATTTTAGTCAAAATAATATTTTTATTTAATATTTTACTTTAAAATGACTGGTTTTAGAGAGAATTGTGTTCTTATAGAAAACATAGTTTGTAACCCTGCAACAGTCCCTTTGGATGTTGGCCTCAGCAACACAGCGGGCAAGCACGACTTTGGGAGACAAGGTGTAATGAAAGGAATGCAAGGAGAAGAGACCACGCTCTCTAAGTTCCGTTGCTAACGAGTAGAAACGGTCACCCAGAGAGTTTATCCCTCTAGGTGCAGAGGAAGGAAAATTAGCTACTGGTTCCGGTCCTCCGAACAGAAACGGTCGCTCGCGGTTCACAGGTTGTGAACTGGAGGTGATGAGCTACTGGTTCCGTTCCTCAGAAGAGAAACAGTCACCCGCGGCCCACAGGATATGAAGGATGTAAGAGGGTTGTAGATTCCGTACCTCGAAGTGAGATACGGTCGTCCACAGAAGGTGAAAGAAAGGAAATATTGTCCACACTGGGTCGTATTTCGCGCTCCAAGTCCTCCTGACGAGAGAAGCGGTTGCTTGGGGAATCCCTTGAGGTTGTAGAGAGCTCTTCCAATAATAAAAATCACGTGAATCGAAGAAATACTTGCTTTATTGTCACGAAAGCAATAAACCGCGATTTGCACCGATCTCATTGATCTAACTGGTCTAACGGCCGGGTACATGCTCATTCGGGTTATAGTGAAGCATACATTAAATTATAATGGCTGCTGATTTACTTAGTTAAATAATTAGAAAAAGAAACATTAGTTTATATCAATAAAATTACAATACGGTTCTTATTATATTGTTAGTTAAATAACATTAAAAGTTCTTTTAAAATATGTCTGTAAAATAACAAAAAGAATTACTAAAAGTTGCAAGCTCGTGCACCATCTCTTGTGCGAACTATTGGGTACAGTCTATACAAATATTGGTGCTAAATAAACAGACCGCTGTTCAGCACTGTTACAACTCAAGCTTTAATTTAAAGTAAAGATCAATTAAATCCGACAACTATAGTCCAAGGTATGGAAAATGATTTGAAAATTTCTGCAATACGAGATAATATTGCGGAGAAAGTAATGCCTGTATGAGCTACATGATATTTGGTATAAAATGGGGGACTAAATAATATTTTTAACACTTGAACACTTATATGTAAAGAGCACGGATATGGGTGATAGATTTGTAATTACAATACATTTTATTTGTAATCCTTGAATTTCGAGTTTTAGCATAACAAGCGATTTTCAGTTACAAAATTCCTTATGTGATTTCAGAAAAATAACAGAAAAGAGTACATTTGAAGGATTTAACAGAAAAGTAGTGAGTACATGTACTTTTTAAAGAGTACGTCTGGTTACCTTATGTATAATCCGATTTCTGTTCCTTTCGTTTTGCTTTTTCAATGACAGAGAACTTATATGCTTCATGTCAGAGGATTCAGATGCAGGAGCTAATGTGCATGGCTTGAATTTCGAATGGAAACGTTTGACTTTAACTTGAATTTGGTTTGTTATGTAGGTTTTTTAAACACATTTATGCGGTAAATACAGCAATCGAAGCAAAATCTTTGTTGATGAAAGAAGCTTTAGAAATCACATGTACTTTACAAGTTCTAAGATCTATGAGGACACAATTCGAAGCCATTTGGAAGTAAATCTGAAGCAGAAAACCTTGGCCTGTTAGATCCACAGCTACACCGCAACATATGGAATTCCAAGATACAGGACAATGACGATAATAGCATGTACCACAGTACTCTTTCTTCCACTCTCCAAAGGATCAGCAAGTAATTAACACATACGTGGAATGCATATCTACTCGATTTCAATTGAAGGTTTACGAAATAATAATCATAACAAAACAGTTCTTTACTGGTCCAGGAACCATTATTGGTGAGTTTGCCAACTTCTATAAATCGTCAGAGGGTGCCTATAAATAGGTCATTTTGCTGTTTAAAAGAATAAAATAATCAAAGAATACATATTCCAAATTTTATTGTTTCGCTGTACAATTAATTACGAGAAGCATCTAAGGGTTGTACTATACTACACTCCCGATTATCCGCGAAATTGGGTGGCACGGGTACAGTGGATAGTGAAAATCGCAGATAACCCGCAAAAAAGCTTAAAATGAGGGACCAATAGGATAAAAATTGTTCTAGCTTAAAAACTTATTGTATTGTACAGTACATGAAACGTAATACAAACCGTGAAAATATGTACAGTACAGTAAAATGTTTATGTTGTACTGTAGAGTAGTAAAGAACGTAACAACAACGTAGAGTATTGTACTGTATAAGTACAGCACTGTGAGGGAATAACTGTAATTTGATAACTAATTTTATAAAAACAAGACTTAGGGTATCTTACGTTTTGTATCAAGGTACAGTATATCTAATAAGAAGAATAAATACAGCAATGGTAAGTAGGCGACGCTTACGGATATACCGCAACACGGATCATCCGCTCGCGTTTGCTGTATAGCATAACAGTTGACATGAATAGAAACATAAAGCCGGAATAGATCTGCGCTTGAAGTTTCAAAACGACAGTGGTATTTCTGGTACCCTACTTGGCACTTACGTACTGGGACAGGTGATTGAGCTATTTCGGAAGCCACACATGCAAGTGTCGCCAACCTATTGTAAAAATTTAATATTTCAAATTACTTCCATACTCTCTTAAGTATCCGTAAAAAACTTGGCATAAATATATCCGTCCGTATCCGTTCAAAAACAAAAAATACTGTGGGTGTCCTCGTCCCCAAGCACTTCCATTGCTAGTGTTACTTATCTATTTTAAAATTCAGTTTTTAAATGATCCTTATAAAGTTGGATGAATCTGCATCAAAGTTGGCACGAACATTATTCGATACCATAAAACAAACTGTGCAAGCCATCACTCTCCAACAGTTTTCAGTGATTTTAACTGGACGGAGCTAAGACCGCGAGATACAACATTTCTTTTGTTATTGTTATTCATATGTAATTACGAATTTTTAGAAACAACTTATCAGAGAGAAAGACCATAACACCTGAGTTCTCAAATATGCACATGCGAATAAACTAACTCCGCGTTAACACACAGAATAGAGTAGAAAGAAAAAAGTCAAAGTTATATGATTGGATTCTAATAGTGAAAATAAGTTGAGTTTAGTCTTCCTGAATAAGACTGCAAAAGCATTTTTCTGAAAAATAAATTCTTCAGGAGCCACTTTACCTTCAAAATCACAAATTTTGTGGTATTGTTACCTGTATAAATTTGTGTGCATTACTTTCTCAACGTGAAACTAGGCTTTCGGTTTACATTTAAAATTTGTAAACATTGACAATTAGCTCTCCAATTGTCGCCATTGTCACTCGTTATGCGCACGAGTTTTCTCACAAAGTAGGGGTGACGGTTCCAGAGCTAATTCTAAATGTTTACAAGTTTTAAATGTAACCCTAAAGTCTAGTTTCACGTTGAGAAAGTTACATACAGAGATTTATACAAATTTATACACATAACAATAACACAAATTTGTCATTTTGAAAATTTCGTAGCTGAAGTGGCACTTGAAATTTTTTTTCGAAATGCTTTTGCAGGCATATTCAGGAAGACCAAATTCAACTTTTTTTCGTTATTACAATACAATCACACAACGTTGACTTTTTCGTTTCACCTTAAAGTAGAACTTGGCATTAATGGCTTAGCTACGAAAGTCACGCTTCCAGTTGCACTAACCCTGTAGGATATCGAAATTCGCGTCCGAATTGAAAATGTATACTTTCATAAAAAATATCGATAGCTGTTACTGCCCATTACTGACATCTGTCGACCTGCGAGACGGGTGCAGTGGGAAGTATCTAAGCAATCAGTGCATTTCAGCGGGAGAACTTGAGCAGTGTTGCCAGCAGCGTTCATGTTTTTCGAGAGTTATTTATTGTAGGCGGAAATACCCTGCCAGACACTTCTTGTATTTCCTTACAGAATACCTTTAAGGATAAGAATAATGTTTAAAGAATAATGTTTAATCTCCTCCTGCATATATGTAAACAACCTTGTGCATGATAGTATTATTTGTGCGTTATCCCATCATCAGTATTTTCATATTTCCATTAAAACAACCTGAAACCTGGTTATAAAATAGCCTTGAGCCTAATTTTAATAATATGCTTTAAGTAGTTCCTTATCAGGCAATAATATTAGTTCTTTATCAGGCAATAATATTAGTTCTTTATCAGGCAAAAATTCTTTCATTTTATCAGTGGAGGCTCGTGGTCTGGACTTCAGGTGGTGCGCAAAATATTATTGCATCTTTTGCATTATTGTTATTATTATTATTGATGGTGGTTATAATAATAAATAATAATAATAAAACAACAATAACATGCCCTAGTCAACACAAAAGTATTGCAATTTGTAATATGATGAAACTAACAAAGAATTTCGTTAATCTCATTGAGCTTGGATAGGGCCTCGTTGATGGAAATTAAGTCAAATAACGGATTGAATATCAATCTATTTTGTAGAATAGCAAGAAATAAAATATTTCCAGCTTCCGTAGTTCTGTGGTTACGTTCACGGACTCTGGATCGGCATTGGGGAGACAGACAGGTTAAAGAAGTACTTCTAAGTTACTGATTGACGTTTTCCATGGTTTGTTTAAGCTTCACTAGGCGAATATCGGCATAGCAACTAGACAATGGTCCTGGCCAGTAGTAACACTACAATTTTAGCCATTTTCAGCGTTGTTTAGCAGTTTAGGCCTAATCCGAAGCATTGGCAACCCTTTTCAGACCTTAATCTATCACATACATAAAAACCATATAAATCGAATAATATTTACTATGTCAAAAAACGAATTGAAATTTACATTTTTTTTATGCCAGCTTTGGGCCAGAGTTTTTGGAATTGCGTTTTTTTGGCCTCTATGTTTGATAGTCCGAATTCGAACTATTGACAATCCTTTGCAGACCTCAATCTATCACATATATAAAAATCATATAAATCGAATAATATTTACTATGTCAAAAAATGAATTCAAATTTACATTTTTTATGCCACCTTTGGGCCAGACTTTTGGCATTTGTCTGGCCTCTATGTTTGATAGGTTTGTTTCAACCTCTTGGCAACCCTTTTCACACCTTAAGCTATGGCATATATAATTCTTATCTGGATCAAATTGTAATGAGCACAACAGAGAAGGTGCGATTTACTTAATTAATGCAATGCAAGGGAAATAAATAATTAAATAGCTGTACACTACTAAATAGTTTACGAAGTATTCGAACTTGTTAATAAAATTCGAAAATATAATAATAATAAGATTGCGATTCGATTAAAAAATAAATTTGCATATAGTCAAATGATAAAATACGAACTCCTTAGTACCTAGAGTGATCAGCGTTATTACTTGGCAGCACCGGGAATTGAACCCAGGACTTCTTGATTACAAGTCCAGTCCATAGACAGCAATTGTTAAAATAAATTGCTTAATAAATATTGCTGAGAAAGAGAAATATGGATTTGAAGTCAAACATAATTAAAGTTTCATCTTTCTTAAGCATTTATAGATACGAACCTGTTTAATACTTTCTTTGAATAAAGCTACTTTTAAAATGGTATTGGACAGTTTTACTAAAACTTTGCAACACTGTCTCCCCCATGTTGCTTACTTTTCCCGTCTGTGAAGTGAAGACTGGAAGGACGGATTTTTTCTGGTTGTTGTAATATCAGAGACGCGGAAGCAATTCTTTGGAGTGGGCAGCTGTTTGGATTTGCACCATTTCAAGTTGAATTCAATTGTATGCAAGCATCTTTCCTTTCTGGTGTGACCCATCATTTTGGGTTTGGCTGAGAAATTGTGTCTGCTTGGTGTTGAGGGGAGTTGCATGAATGGGCCAGTTTTTGTGAATGAAAGAGAATAATTTCTATCACCTGGATGGAAATACACAAGAGGGGATTGATACATAATACAAGTTACATAGCCCAGCTTTAGAACTATTGAACGAATTGTTGTGACTAACACAAAATGATACGGAACAATATAGTATTTAGAGAAAAGCAGATGACTGTTTAAAATGAAAGAATTGACCTCGTTGATTGTTTTTCAGTACAGCTGAATCTTCTCTTGTTCTTTGTTGCCCCGAAATATTTTGAATAAGATTATTTTTCCTTTTTCTCTTCCCCAAAGTGAATAACTAACTTCAGATGGTCTCATCTGAAGCCAGTATTGTATTTTTCCCGAGACAATATATAGAGTTTTACATTATGCCTGTATTTAAAATAATTCAATAGATGAACCATGCTCTGAAAATGTACAACAGAATTAATTGTATTAGAGAATAAAACTAGCAGATGATTCTGATTGAAAGCATACTTACAAATGAAACTTAGAGCTGGTGAAAATGCGTCACTTTGCTAATACCAAGCTAAGAATATCACATCTGTTATTTAGCGTCTAAAATTTTGGAGGCGTAAATGTTTACTATTTGATGGCCAATCCCTGAATTTAATCCCTTCCTTATTCCTTTTTGATTCGACACTATGGTCCGACTGAAAATATTAAAATGCTTATTCTATACGAAATTATATCAGTTTTCATTCTGAGTTATCAGCTTTGCGTACGATTAGGTAGTGTTTGAACTTTTGTTTTTTGGCTGTGTATTTCGAACGAATTTCAACGATCAACATGACTTCAATAATTTACAGGTAAGTTTCACTTGTATCTTATTATTAACAAAGTTTCTTTTATTATGAAAGACGATTGTTAATTAAGTAACTTAGTGGTTCACACTGCCGTGCAGTGTTCGTTATGAAGAATGCGGAATATTCTGATCTGAATAAAACTTGTAAGACAATTAAAAGTTAAGTAACTCCGAAGTGTATAACTAACTTATTTACTACAGCATAATCTATAAGACTATTCAAGTATTATTTGTTACGAACCCCCATTGGTTCACTTCACTAACGAGTTTTGCATAGAACAGCCATTATTTTAGATCTTGCGCGATCTCGTGAAACCTATAAATATAAGAAACATTTATGCTAGAGACATGATTTTTGCTAAAGTGGACTCTGAACAACTCCGTTGAATTAATCTATTTACAATTTTAATATTATCGAAGTAAAAATATGTTCAAATTTTCTTTGAATAATGTCATGATCCACTAAATAAAAGTTCATGAACTATTGTCGGTTGACAGTCTATTGTCGGTTGACAGATCCACAAACCTTTTTTAAAAATATTCTCAGCACTTGGTTCGTGAAATGTAATGAACGGGCGGGCACAAGACTCGATTTCAGGACCTCCCGAACACGAAACCAATCCTCTGGTAACGAAGCCATGGTAGTTTGCTGACAACGAATGCTTTGAATTTACAAGTAGTAAGGAGTTCACATTGCAAAAGCAATGTTCATTACTTTAATTTTAAAATCATTAGAAAACATACAAAACTCCACTTACACCCCTCAAACTGAAAATCCTGGTTGAATCCTTGAATTTCTTCAGTTAGTTTTATGGATGGAAATCTCGATGATCCCTCCCAAAATTTTTAATTGGACCCCATTTCAACTTTTAAAAATCGATAGAAACCATGCAAAACTCCACTTACACCCCCACCCTAACTGAAAACTCTGGCCGAATCTCGTAGTTCAGAGGAACCTTTTGTAGTGCGGAACTAAACCTCGCTAGGAAACGTGCATATATTGTTAAGAAAATCCATGAAATCTGGGAGTTCGAAATGATAAAAGACCTTTTTAAAGATTACGTGAACTCCTTCCGGGGCGAGTCTAAATCGTCCAAAATTAAAATCGTCCAAGGGAAAATCATCCCAAAGGGAAAACCGTCCAAGGGAAAATCGTCCGAAGGTAAAATCACCCAAAAGGAAAACCGCCCAAAGGAAATTCATCTAAAGGGAAAACCGTCCAAGGGAAAATAATAAACGGAAAAGCATCCAAAGGGAAAACCGTCCAAGGAAAAATCGTCCAAAGGGTAAACTGTCCAATGGAAGACCGTCCAAAATTTTTGCAAAGGTACTTCAACGGGAAAATCGTCCAAATCTGATAAACATTAATTTCTAATTAATTATTCATGTGAACGGAACGGGAAAAGCGTCCGAAGGGAAAATCATCCAAAGGGAAAACCGTCGAAGGGAAAATCATCCAAAGGAAAAAGCATCCAAAGGGAAAAGCATCGAAAGGAAAATAATCCAAAGAGAAAAGCATCCAAATGGAAAAACATCCAATGGGAAAATCGTCCAAAAATGCCAAATATAATGACAAGATTGTCTCTTACTGACCCCTTTTACATGCATTTCTTTAGTTCAAAATAGCTCATGCTGTCCTCAAATCTTACAACGGTAATTTAACTCATTTCTTGACATCACGCAATGATGAAATTTGCACAGCGACGTAAGTCGGATGACAACACAATACTCCATTTTAACTTAAACATATTTCAATATATTTCTATATTTTAGAGCATATTTTAATGTTTTCTTAATATGAACTTCTTTATCCTTAAAATAAATACTAGCCTGCAACGATCTTGCGTTTGATTGGCTGCAGAACACTTTAGGATTTTGACACAAAAGAGCTTGATAAAAAGTATCCGAACACAGAAATCACTAAAAAACAATAAAAATACTTTTTAAATATATACTTAAACCTTTAAACAATTCACACTGAAAAAAAAATAATTTTGTTTATTATGCATAATTAAAAACAAAAGCATGCGGCTGGGCAATTGAAGAACTTATAAAGTAACTGTATATTAGAGAGAGTTCATGCTTTTCTCTTTGATCATGCATAATATATATATATATATATATAATAATACACAGCCATATTCAATCCACTACTGGATGAGGGCTCTCCCGGAGGGAGGAGGTGGTCTACTGCTCCCACGCTGACCAGACGTGTTGGGAGAGGAGAGCTGAAGCTCTCAACTGTGATCGCTACCTCTTTATTCAGGTAGCTCCCCAATTGGCCTCACGACGCTGGGTATATATATATATATATATATATATATATATATATATATATATATATATATATATACACAGGGGTTGGACAAAAAATCTAAAAACACGTCATACAGGACACGTAAGTGTCGCCCACCACTGTACACCACGTGTTGCGGTTGCCGATCGTGTTTTGTTTTCAATGTGTCATGTGGACCTTCCTCTTCCGTCAGCAGTACCCAGATCACCTATGAGTAGCGTGGTGTGTAAGTGGTGCGGTAAAATGGGCGAGCTGACAGACTTCCAAAGAGGCATGATCGTTGGTGCCCGTCTGGTTGGAGCTTCAGTGACAACAGTGGCGACCATTGTGAGGGTATCGACAGGCACTGTGTCCACTGTCATGAGGGCATACACAATGCATGGGCAAACAACGTCTGCAAAGCACAACAGTGGTCGAAAGACAATCCTGTCCGATAGGGACAGGAGGGCATTAAAACGGATTATAGCAGCTAAAAAGCAGACCACTGCAATGAAAATTACGTCTGAACTCAATTCCGGCCTACAGAACCCGGTTTCATCAAAAATAGTGCGACGGGAACTTCGTGATGGCATCTACCAAGATGATTTGGCACCCTGTCATGCTGCAAAAACGGTGTAATCATGGTTTGAGAAGCATGACCAGGAGCTATCACACCTCCCCTGGGTCCCACAATGACCAGATCTGAACATCATTGAGCCATTGTGGTCTGTGTTAGAAAGGCGTGTTCGGTCTCATTACCCTCCACCATCATCCCTTAAGGAACTGGAGCATGTTTTGGAGGAAGAATGGTACAACATTCCACACACCACGATTCAGGAGCTGTATACGTCCATTCCACGTCGGATCCAAGCTGTTTTGGACGCAATATATATATATATATATATATATATATATATATACTTTTTAGTAAGAATTGTTTCAGAAAAATATGTCTAAAGTTTTAAAACTATTTTGCCCCCTTTAGATTTCTGAATGCATCCCAGTACACAATTCCCATTGAAACTACAGAAATGTATCTTTTGAAACTAATTTGATCAAACTGTGTACAAAGACACCCGTGTTACTGTAAATGATGTATAGTCACTTACAATAATAAGTGGAGGTTGAAATTGCAAGAAATAATTCTTTCCTCCAGAAGAATAGTTTCACTCTACTCCCAATAGTTAGACAACCACCATGACAGTACAAATAGGGGCAAAAACATAGCATGACAGAATACTCCCCCATTTGGAGGAGGATGAAGAGAATCTGGTAGAGAACCACAAGACAGATAGGCAGAAATTCAATTCATGTTAAGTGCCAAGAGGAAGGAATTAATGAAAACAAAAAGGAAAATACGAATATGGACGTCATGCATGAATGATCATTATGCAATGCAAAACAACACATATCTTGTTCAAACACACATACTCAGACACACACACACACACACAGAGAGACGAGGGGATAAGAGAATAACCTTTTCAAATGATTTACTTTTATATTTAGGAACACAAACAGTTATCCTTACCCTCTCCGTTTCTCTCTTTCTCTCCCTCTCTCACACACACTCCCAAGAGAGAGATAGACAGAGGGAGAGAGAGGGAATGTACACATACAGACATAACCGAACAAAAGCAGAAAGTGAAATAAAGGAAGAGACAACCCCATAAGACCTAAGAATGGCAAAAATCCAGGAAAAGCAAAAATGGATATCCAGCATGAAAAAATTTCATTGATGTGTTACGATTACACACATATTTATTGATCTCTCGACTGTACAATGACTTGCGTTTCGCCACCAGGGAATTTTTCTCATACAAGCATACCGTATTTTTAAAAAAGACGTGGCTTAACTGGGAATGGAGCGTAGACCTACAGGCTGATAGTCCAACACCTTTGCCACTATACTAAATAGGACTTAGTTCCCTACTTACAAAAATCGTTATGACTTTGAAGACAGGTTACTCTTGTAGAACTGCCAATTCATTAAGTCACATTTGGAAGTTTTCATTTTTCCGAGATATATTTATTCGCTTCAGAGTATAATATATCATCTCTGACATATATGAGAATGCCGGTTGTAAAAATCTGAAGCACTTTTAAAAAGTTTGGAAATTCGATATGCTTCCATTATAGTTTGAATAGAACACTTGTATTTTAAGTTTCGCTTTCGAAAATCTCAATTAGTGTAGAATATTTTTATGTACGAAGGAAAATTAAATTCTACCAACTTTCATTTTCTATTTTCTCGTGTTCAGTGTTTTTAATTTCAAAATGATTTATGACGTCTCAGACAATACCTTTGTTATATACTATGATTCCAGTAGCTATTAGATAGCCAGTTGCTCTCTCCCGAACTCACTTCGCAGCGTTTTGCCATTTTATGGGTCGAAGAGAGGCATTAGGTGTTAATCCCTTGTTTTAAAAAAGAACACTTTTAACACTACCATATATTCACTATATGAAATAGCATCCAGTCGTGGATAGTATTTACAGGGTGAAGCATTAAGTGAGTGAGACATTAAGAGATTCTATTATTTTTTTTCTAATTGACCAAAAAATACCCGATCTTTACATTACCCTCCAAAACACCCTCAGCTCATAGAATATCCCTTAAAATCTGGTAATTACCCGCCAATTGGCAACGATGGTAACAGAATGCTGCCAATGTGTGTGGAATTGCACAAAATGTGTGGAATTTTGACAGTTGTATGTAATTTGCGTGGAATGGAATGCTGTGTGGAATATGTGTGGATTATTGTATTTCCGCTGTTCCTCTATACAATTTTACATATTACAGTCTTTACCTACTACAGTTTTATTTTATTTATTTATTGTTAAGTGATCAATCCATTTAGAAAAAATACATTTTCATTAACGGTGTAAGCTGCACATGGAATGACGTCTGAGGGGGTACATACCTCGACAAAACCGTTTTGGGGGAAAAGAAAGGGTATTGAATATAGCAGCTAGGGATTTCGTGTAGGTACCATTTCGGTATTTGCCTTTCACTTTTTACATTTGACTGCCTTTATTTCTGAATGTGGTATGGGCCGATCAAAGGTGCATGCAAATGTGTCATCTGGAACAGGATAAAACGGATGGAGTACCTGAATCACTTCCTACATGGTGGCAGCTGTAATATGAATGAACGGCAAAAGATGATCATTTTTGTTTCAAATTCTTTCTTGCGCACTATATCTTATGTATACCTGCCCCGCCATCCAATTCTTTTTCTGTGTGTGTGGAAATGTGTGGATTTCGAGCACTGTTTTGTGGATTTTACACATATGTATCGAGTAACTGCAGCGGGAATAGTTTTATCCTGCACTAGGCAAAATATATAGTGAAACAAAAGAAAAACACATTATTCCACGTTTAAGAATTGTTAATGAGCAGGAAGCAGGGCTCGATCCCCAGTGCTGATCGAAAGTAACCACTGGGCTACGGGATTCATTTGATTGAACTGACTGGAGAGTGATTACTTTGAATTAAGAGAACTAGATTCAAGGAGTAATTTCAGATTTGTGCATTCGGGAGGTCGTGGGTTCGATTCCTGACTGAGGGTTGGTTTTCCAGTTTCTTTTTTCAGTAACATGTCATGATGGTATTAATTATAGGCCTTTTGTGTCCCATCGGATATATGACCCCATGAAAAAGGGGAAACACAATGACATTCCATTTGTGAGCATATAGACTATAATAAGGACAAAGTCGATCTACCATCTTTCTTTAGTTAGGAATAGGTATTTTTTAATTATTTGAACGTATACGAATAATTATATTGCTTTTTGTTGCTCTGATTGTATAGCTTTGATACTTATACGGCTGTTCAAAGCCATGGTTACATTGGACGGGCGTGAAAGTGCTTATTATTATTATTATTAGCATTCGTATTATTTTAGCAGTCTTTTTCGGCAAACAAGATTAATAAACATTGGTCTGGAGAGACAAGGACAAACCTATGACATTCAAAATGGGGAACACAGTGACATTCTATTTTCAAGAAACAGTACGCCGCAGGGACAATTTCTTATTAGGGGAAACTAATATAATGACTCATGCCTGTTGGTATTCGAAGCAACGCTATGGCTAGTTTTTTTTGTAGTAAAGCTTATGCATTTCTTAATTATTTAACCTATATCAACGGGGAAGGGGGAACTCATTCAAGTTAACCCGCAACGATGAATAGTTTGGCAGGTAACTAAGGAAATAATAATAAAAAATAGCGGTCCACACCACGAACAATATTGAAATAAAGAAGAGAATGTAAAGAAATTCAATATAGAAATATGATTTTCCGTTCAAATCATTATAATCCAATCAAATTCTGTTTTTTACCAGGAAAGTTTCGGTTTAGTTTTGATTTCTTCCATTCTATATGTTTTTGGGGTGTTAAATTCGAATATGATGTTTGCTAACAAAATTTCGTGACGCAACATTAAAAAAATGCAAATAATTAAAGATGGGGATCGAATCCAGAACATCCCGAAAGCTACGCTAACGATAAACCAATTTTTAACCATTATTTAGGTTCGTCTACGTTTTGTAGTGGTGGAAACTTCTCTACTCTAAATACATTTTCCACCTTACCCCCTACGCCCCGAAGTGTATTCATCATCAAGAAAGGCATATGTTTAACTAGTAAAACATAGTAGGTTGATTTTAAATATTTATTTATTTATTAGAAGTTAGCACGGATACAACAAACGCCGTTTTACACCGTTCTTGTAACAAATAATAAACAACAACAATAAAAATAATATAACAACGAAGACTTATGCAGTTGGAAATAATATGAAGTTTTTTTTTCATTCATTGTAGATACGTATAACAAGTCTTCAGAAATTTACTTGTACTGAGGCAGAAATCTGGTGGCAAATGAAGAGTATTGTAAAAATGTGATAATCTATATACAAGAGATCGCTGGACCAGACTCAATCTCGGTTTTGAGAGGTAGTAATGATGTTGTGAACGAGAATTTTGTCTGGGTACTCTTAGGTTAAAAAGTGGAAGAAGTTCGTTGGTCCTGAGGGTGCCCTGCATTATTTTATAAAGAAATTTTAAGTCATTTAGTTTATCTTCGTGTGTCTATGTGTTTTAAGTCAAGAGAATTCAAAATGTGTACGTTTGATTTGTGTTGGAGGTTGGGTACCCTGTGTTGTACAATGCGGATAAGGAAATTTTGGACTTTGTGCAATTTAAATAAGTTGGTTTCACAAGCCATAGACCAGATAGATGAACAGTATTCGATAGTTCGATAGTAGGAAGTACACAAGTGGGAAAATATGACCGACGAGCTCTAAAATCTTTAATATCGGTAAACCTGTAGACAAGTCCAAGGAGTTTGAGTGCTTTAGAAGTTACGAATTCAATGTGAGGAGTAAACTTGAGTTTCTCCTCAAATATGATATCCAGGTCTTTGTAATGGTCTACCCATGGTATATTAGATGAGGCTAATGTGTATACATTTTGTGTTCTGGGTTTTGAGTGAGAAACGCATTGCAGCAGTTTTGCAAGGATTGACTTTCAGTAATAAATTATTGCACCACATTTCAACAGAATCTATAGATGATTGAACGAAGAAATTATCTTCTGTAGATTTAATCGTCTTAAAAATTTTGCAGTCATCAGCGTAAAGAAGTACCGAGCAGGAACGATCTATCTGCTCACATAAGTCATCAATGAAAAGGGAAAATAAAACTGGCCCTTAGGAGCTTCCTTGAGGGACACCTGAAAACATGGGGAGCCACTTGGAAGTGCTACCAGAGAAGACGACACGATGTTCTCTGTCAGTCAAATATGATGTTAGAAGCTGAAGGAGAGGTTCGTGTATACTAAATCTGGAAGCAAGCATGTGTATAAGAAGTTTGTGACTGACAGTTTCAAATCCTTTGGAGAAGTCTAGGTATATGACGTCAAGTTCTTGTCTATTTGCTACGGCATCCGTGGCGTGAGACAGTAGGACATCTAAGTTGGTTTCACAGGATCCATTCGGTACAAAGCCATGCTAGGAGGGAGAAAGAAATGGGAGGACATGATTTTGAATGCTGTCTGTGATGATTTTTTCACAAATTAAACCGAGGGCAGAAAGAAGGGAAATAGGTCTATATGAACTAACACAGGGTTTTTCACCTTTTTTGTAAACCGTAGTAATATTTGCATGTTTCCAGGAGTTTGGGAAATAATATGACATTGATACATGAACAAGAACTATGTTTCCACACCCACAGCGGGTATTGAACCTATAACCATGTGCATATAGACCTGAAGAAGCAACTACTTAGATATACGATCATTACTGAGCAAATTTGAACTACATTTTCACGTGTAACGCTGCTAGATGAAAACATTAGTCAGAATTATCCACCGCTGGGTTCGAACCCACGACCTCTCGAATGTTAAATGAACAAACCCTTCCGTCATCTCATAGATCTTCACCACTCGGCTATCTCCAGCTATTTCAACATTGGCCTTGTGTTACCGTAAGAAAGAACATTAGTCAGGATGATCGTCCAAAATATCATCATGTATCATGTCGGGAAATGAGTTAAATTCACGTTGAAAAAATTGAGGAACCAACGTATCATACCGAACTATAAAAAAAGTCTGTAAACAAAAAAAATAGTTTGTCTATATATGAAAGTAACAATGGAATATCGTATTGTCACCCGACTTACGTCGCCTTGCAAATTCCATCGTTGTAAGATGTCGGAAAATGAGTTAAATTCACGTTGAAAACACTTGAGGACACCACGAACCTTACTAGAATATAGTTTTGAAAATATACCTATTTGTAACTAAAGAGTAGTATTCAAACGCATTACATCATAGCCTCTACAATAACCATTGTCCAAACAATGATTCAAAAAGACATGTTGAGTGATTTCACTCCCCCCTCCCCGAATCATTAGGAAAGAAAGGCATGTGTTTAACTAGTAAAACATATTAGGTTGACTTCAAATATGATATTGATACATGAACAAGACTATGTTTCCAGGCTGGACTTGAACCTATGACCATGTGTATATAATCTGAGATCATTACTGAACAAGTCTGAACTACATTTTCATTTGTAACGCTGAGTTGACAAGCGTACGCGCCAACAAACATCTAAGGCACATTTTCAAATAAAAAATGACGATTACATTTTTATACCTAACAGGAAAAATATGAGGCATAAAGTATGCATACTTTGGAGGAAAGCGGAATTTCGCTGCAGGCAAGCGGACTTTGGCTAACATTTCTTCGTGCAAAGTATGAATATTTTATGCCCCTTATTTTTCCTTTTATATATAAATTTGGAACCACAGAACTAATTTGTAAATATTTAATAACTCTCAAAAATATTTAAAAGTACCAACGTGATTAATTATTTACCAGAAGAGAAAAAGTTGCTTAGCAACTGTAAAAATTGGACTACCATAGTGTTCCTGTGAGTGAGTGGTAACGCTTGCTGCCTTGCAGTCAATGAATCCGGGGTTTGATTCCCATCGATACTTTATGTGAATTCAGATTTTCTGGCATTTAGGCAACTTTGGCTTGGCGTAGCATTCTAGAGGCCGTAAGTTCGAAAAGCGTATGCGCGAACAAACGTTTGAGGCACATTTTGAAATAAAAAAAGATTCACGATTACATTTTTATATAAAACAGGAAAAATATCAAGCATGATATTTTCATATTTCGCACGAAGACATGTTAGACTAAAGTCTGCATTTGTGCAAGGTATGAATATTTGATCCATACTTGCACAAAATTATGACTTCATATCCCCGTCAAACTAAAACTCTGGCGGAATCCCTGCTCTATGTTACCTCTTCTAACATGATTTCAATAATGTAATTCTCTATAAGGATAAATAATGTATGTTGCGTTTTTACATAATTAAATAAACAGGGCTCTGAATCATTCAGGTGTGCTATTCAGGTGCGTGTTTAACAATGGCAGTGAAAATATTAGTTGATTTTTTTTAGCTAAACATTAACATTGATTTCATTAGCGTTCTATTTTATTGTGTTACTCGTCAAATTATAAATAAACTCAACTACGACAAAACCCTGTATCCAATATTAGGACAACTAGCGTTGTTTCGAATACAAACATATGTGGCTCATTATTCTTGCTTGTTACAAAGGTATATGCATTGCTAACTCTCTTGATTCGTCACCTGAGGCAGCTTCTTTCTTCATGTTGAATCTCCTACGAACGGAATGTCATTCATTATTATTGACTTGCCGCTGCAGATACTTGTTTCCCATTCCCATCAGCATCACTTGCTGTTGCAACCTACAAGGTTGCCATGGTTGCATTTAGCGAGCGGAAAATTATAAACAAACATTCAGACGACATTCTAAAGCTCTGTTTGAAAATGCAAAGATTTCTTACGAGGAAAAAATCTGTCAAGTTGAGGTAACAAAGAAATCAGCGTCCCATGGGGCGCTGTCACTTGCTTTAGCGTCCTTTTCACGTGCTATGAACCATAAACAAGAAAGGTTTAGGAAGATGAGTCATGTCTGTTGGTTTCCGAAAGTTTTTTCAGTACTGAATACCATGAAGTAAACTACTTCTTTACAATTTATATACGTTATTATAGTTTGAATGGAAATATATTTGGAAAGTTAATATATGAACATTGTCATAGGTTCAGGGCCCGTTGTGGGTCTGGAAACAGTCTTTGTTTATGTATCAGGACAGAGGAGAAGCGAATCCTTTCCTCTCCTTTTTTTCTAGGCCTGAGCCTATGTTCAAAGGGCCATCCTGGAATTTGCCAGGTGTGACAGAGGAGAAACCTTGGAAAAACCTCTGTCAGGATCTTCGGACTCTGGGATGGCGCGTTTCTTTAACAATTCGTACCAAAAAGTAAAAGATTATTTTGTTTATGCATGACTAGAAAGAGAAGTATGCAGCGCGCCAATTGAAGAACTTATGGAGTAATTGAATATGACAGGGGTGCCGACGACTGGAATAATATTTCATATTGCATTATTAAATATTCAATAATATTTCATATTGCATTATTAAATATTCAATAATATTTACTATTGAATCTGACAAATCTTTATACTGACATATTCAGCAACCTGGGAAGACCTCAGTCAGGATGGTCGGGCGCTGGGATCGAGCCCGCAACCTCCTGAATGCTACCCTGACGCTCTACCACTGAGATACGAATGCTTGGTTCTGGGTTCCGGACACCTCCAAATTCATTATTATTCGGTGAAATTAGTATCATTTTTGGCAAAACTATTCTGTCGATCTTGGCAAAAGCACATTCGGATTTTCGAAGTTATTTTTTTCAGTAACATGTCATGATGGCATTAATTATAGGCCTTTTGTCTCCCAGATTCGATCCTAAAGACTGTGGCTTCTGTAAAAGTTACTGGGAGGCAAGATAACTTTGCTATAGATGGTAAATAGAAAGAAGTTCCCTTTCACGGGGACATACAAGGCAAATGTTGGCTTGGTACACTTTACCTACGCATCATTTCCTGTCATGAACGTGAGATACTTGAATTTTATTGGATAGTTAGTAGAGCGTTGTCTTAGCATTCTAGATTGTCCTGGGTTCGATCCCAGCGGCTGACAATCTTGACTGTGTTGTTTTCAGTGGATTTTCTCAGTCGCACCAGCTAAATGCCGGGATGGAACCTTCAATATATAAGACCAGCAAGCGTTACCACCCTCTCACAGAAACACTATGGTAGCCCAATTTTTACTTCATACACCCCTCATTCTGAGAATCCTGGCGGAATCCATGCTCTCTACAACTACTTCAGCCGTTATCTTAATAATTGCATTATCTATAAGGAGACATGATGTATAACGTGTAATGAAAAAAAAATTGTATTGCAAAAAAAAAACTTTTTTTTTTGCTAAAAAAAATTGGTTTGGGACCTTTCTCCTTTTCTCCTGAACGTGGAGAGTTCTGGTAATAAATTGTCTGCCATCCATTACATATTACTTTTTTCATTTCTCGATTCGTTTAACACATCATTACTGACAGACACTTCCGTCATCCTCAATTCACGCCACGGATAATTAGGACCTAACGGAGGCCTGTTTAGACCACGGTTCGCTACACAATTTCTAATACTGAGCATAATAAAATAAATAGATATATCGGGCGCCAGATTGCATTAAAGATCGCAATCAGAACTTTAATTATTATCGCTATATTCTTAATCAAATGTAGGAGAGGTATCTTTCATTGAATATGCTGCTAAGAAATCACACACACTCGAGGGTTTGAATAATAAACTAATTTATACGAATAGAAGAGGATTAAGACATAAAAATATAAAGATAACTGCGAAACAAATTAATCGAACTTTGGCACTGGAAGATTACTTGAATTAATTCACAATTTAAATTCGGTGGACCTTCTTCCGATTTAACACACTAAATATCCCAATAAAAATTTTCTTTTTCGTGAACAGATATCCAAAAGGAATCTCTCACCTTAATACACCGCTGAACGGCCTCTTTCTCTCTTTCCCTTTTGCCGTGACCTTATTTCTCTTTGTACTTGTACTCCACGAGCGGAATGCCGGAACGGTGCTTCCAACTACGGCCCAGGCCGCTTCCTCCGAAAGTCGGAGGCGCACCATTAACTTCTCTGGTATTTTCTTTATAACACTCTCTGCAAGGTATAGAGTCAAATCCTGACCCCTACCTTCTCTCGACAAGGAGCTCTCCGCAGCCCCTTCTATGAGTGCCAATCCCCTTGAAAATACCTTACCATAGTCTGCTTCGGTAGCAAACCTCTCGAACTTTCTCCCCGACTCGCCTTTTTACTGTAAATACGAGAACTTATGTGACTGCTTTGTACTACCTACCATTTGAATCTAATTAGACCCAAACGGTAGCGCGCCCCCGTCTCCTCAAAATTCTGGGAACGTCTCTGTCACTCTTCTGGATTCATAATACTTTCTTTCTCTGAAACAACATTCCAGGCAATCAAGTTTAAATGAAAACTCGAGAGCCATATCATTAATTTCTCATCAATTTCTTATTCGATACCAGGCCACCGAGGAAAGCCTGGTGCCTTCTCTCTTTCTTTCACATTTTCCAATCTCTCGGAGCACTGCCAACTTACACCTTCACTCCACGACGACGCGAAACCAACAACCTCTTGTTCTTGCTGAAGCCACCAGTTTCCCACTCTCCCACATGAGGAGCATTTTCAAGAGACACGTTTAAAAATGTCTAAAAATAATCTAAAAAAAATGAGAAGCCCTTCGTTTCTCGTTGAGAAGGTTGCCGCCGTTTTGCAACGATCTCTTTTTTCCACACAAGGCTCTATTGTTTCCCCAGCCTTTCAATGAGTCCTTGACCCTTCTTTTTCTGTCCTCTGAGAGGGAACTCGCTCCCTTCTCTCAGGATTCTACATTTAAAACAAGCATATAAATTTACACAGCAAGAATTTTAAAAGAAGCAAAACATTCTCCAGTGCCATATTCATTTACCCAAAAACATATTCTGAATAATAATAAAAAAAAAATACTACCAAACTACATACATATATTAATAATTCATGCAAATTTTAATCTCCACACTTTTAATTTTCAAATAATTTATGTAATGAATTCTGTCTTCGTATTTTGGAACCTGACGAAGTACAGGGTGTCCCAAAATGTTCATTACAAACGAAGCTTAGTATTTCACTATTCATTAGGAACTACAAAACCTGAGAAATTACACCACCGAAAAACTCATGTCTCAAGAGTTATCATTTTTCTATTTGTGGAATCTGCGATCTCCTACAGACACAGAAAATTTCTGTCAGTCGTATTTGACAGTTATTCGATATACACTCCTCATTGAGATTTTTCCAGATTTTTTCCTCGACCGAGAGGCGAAACCTTTCCTTTCCTCTCCTCTATCCTGGCCTGAGGCTGTGTTGAAAGGGACATTCCAGTGTGACTGAGGAGAAACATTGGGGAAACGTCTGTCAGGATGGTCGGCCGCTGGGATGGTCTGTTTCTTAAAATTCGTACCGAAAAGTAAAAGATAATTTTAGTTTATGCATGACTAGAAAGTAAAGCATGGAGCGCACCAATTGAAAAAACTTAGAGTAAGTGAATATCACATACCAACGGGTGAGGGAAACTCACTCAAGTTAACCTGCAACGATGAATAGTTTGGCGGGTTTCAGCACTGAAGTAGCTAAGAAAATAATACTAATAATAAAAAAAAAACATAACGGTCCACAAACTATAAGTAAGACTGACGTTATTCTTTTCTGCCCAATCACTAGTCACCTCTGAATAATGTTCCAGTTTCCGGGAAGAAAGCTTGAATACGTTTCGTACGAAAATTTTTACTTGTGTGAGTGACTGCCTGACGGGTGACACAATAAAAGTTTGTAATTGTAGATTTCGTAAGTTTCTTGTTGGCTTCACTACGCAACTTCTAATTCTAGCAGAACAATGAGTAAGCCCTTGTTCCTAGTCTTGCTACAATATTTGTTGATTTTGATTGGAGGTGAGATTGACGCTTTGGGGTAGACCCGGGTCACCTCTCTGAAAGAAACACTGGATGTATGTAATCAAGCATCTTACTTGGGAAATTACTGCAATGTCGTTTTAGTTTGCTATACCGAAATATTTTCAAAAATGAAATTATTTAAGGCCTTTTGGCATCTTTGGCGTCATACACCTGTGCAATTACGGGCATTCTAATTTCTCAGCTAAAATAAACAATGTAAAAATCTCGGATAGTTCATTTGATACACATTCACATGTATTATTGGGGCCGCTTTCCAAAATTTCATCATTGCTTGTCATTTGTCCAGTATCTTCAAAAATATGAAAACACACACACTCGCACCGTAGGTATTGATACGAACTTACCAAGGCCATTGAACTATTTTATTTCACTATGTAGTAGTGACAAAAGTCCTTCTCCAGCATGGAGTTCGCCCTCCACTCCACATCACCCTCCAGCATGGAGGTCACCAGTCACCACCACCTCCATTCCAGCTATGATCTGTCCTACCTCCACTCCACATCACCCTCCAGCATGGAGTTCGCCCTCCATCTCCACTCCAGCTCTGATCTGGCCCTCCACTCCACATCACCCTCCAGGTTGGGGGTGAGGGGGAATTATGTTGAGGGGTGACATGCGGAGGGGCTACCTCCGGAGGGATGGAGACCTTTGGCTATACTGTTTAGGTTGAAATGTTACTAAAATATCAATAAATAACAGAATTTAATTATATAAATTGAGGAGAAGAGACAGTTAAATGCATATACAGAAAAAATCGTATACAGTTAAATGCATATATTCACTTCTCGCCAGTATTACTGCAAACGAGATAGAAAGCTCGGCGATAGTGTCTTACCTTTCATTAAATGATACTGGCAACCTTGTCACTAGCTACTAAAAAAAGCTTCCTAGTGGATACTGAATAGTGTCTTCTTACCCCTCATTAAGCTGCGACTACGCCCTCGCGTCTGCAGATGTCAGCAGTCCACTTGTACGTATAATAAAGAATGAAGGCATGGTACCGATACCGAGACTGGCCTTGGTCTCATCTCGGTCTCGTCTCGAATTCGAGATCAAGACCAAGACCGAGACTATGGTCTAATAATCAAAACGAGACCACGACACTATGTTGAGACTTACTCGAGACGAGACTAAGACCGAGATTTATCCCTCGATACGAGACCAAGACTTTTTTCTCGAGACTCTCTCGATTGAGACTATAAACTTTATTTTCATGAATATCGATAATGTAAATTTAATGCTTTTTTATGTTGTTTTATACTAAAAAATGCCTTGTGACAGTTTCATTTTGATAAATTTTATTTAACATCTGTAGCATTTCATTTAACATCAATTTTAAAAATATGACTATGTCGTAGTCAAGTTTTCATGGCCAAACTATTTTCTGTTATCTTTCAACAACAATATAAATGGGTTGAAGATTAATTCGGGGACGGATGAGTATAGACATTTATTTCCTGATGTTAATTTTCGTCCTCATGCTTTCTCCATGCGGATAGTCTTTTACTTGTGTTGAAATTCTCCTCTGCTTGAATGATCCCGTAAACAGTGCGCGAATAAAACTTTTAGCCTGGGGAATAATCATTAACGCACGGAATTCAACGAACAACCTATATGTATAATATATTCAATCCACTACCAGTACTGGATGAGGCCTCTCCCGGAGGGAGGAATTAGCCTTAAGTCTACTGCTCCCACGCTGACAAGACGTGTTGGAAGGGGAGAGCCGAGGCTCTCAACTGTGATCGCCACTATCTTTCGGTCCATTCGAATCCACCATTTAGCACCCTTGATTGTGCCGTTGTACTGTTTGATGCGCCGTTGTTGCTATCCGAATTGAGCGGCGTAGGATCTATTGTACGCTTGGATGTAACGTATCCACCGTTTGTGCGGCTAGAAGCCATATTTGAAGAAGGAGAAAGTAATGTGTTGATTGGAAGATATTAAATATGTGTGTGGTTTAGTTTTTTTTAACGTTAATCAACTTTTGTTAATAGTTCGATAAATTTCCGCTAATAAATGCAATCGTTTGTGGAAACTAGTTGTTATGACTTACGGTGATTTGTGGCCCACACTATACATAACTGATTTCAGATCAGTTTCA
Organism: Lepisma saccharinum; assembly: GCA_022664845.1. Taxonomy (NCBI): domain Eukaryota; kingdom Metazoa; phylum Arthropoda; class Insecta; order Zygentoma; family Lepismatidae; genus Lepisma; species Lepisma saccharinum. The sequence continues at coordinate 13,058 of JAGDQP010008814.1, read as the reverse complement.
TTAGAAATAATGGAGAAATTTTATTTTGGGAGCCCTAAATTTGTAAAATTTACAGGAGAAAGGTAATGTTTCCAAAGCGTGTGAAGAGTTGAAACGCAAAATAATACAGTTTCAAATTATGAAATGAGAGTGAAAGAGCGGAAAGAATTTTTGGGTGTTAAAGGCAATGTGAATAGCGTGTAATAAAAATATCTCACATTACATTTCTCTAACCTGTCATTGCTCTTTCGACACTGTAGTCCGTGATTTTTAAGCATAACTACACGCCATACAAAGCATTCATATTGTTCCGCATCTGTTGATAAACCAGCATGCGTATTTAACGAAATAATATTGAGACATTGTTTTTCATAATACTTTATAAATTTCTGGTTGTCATTAGGTTTTATACAAGTGTCAGTTTAAATTGTTTGGAAGGGAATGACGTAGAGACCGTACATATGTCTTAATGCCTGGCGGAACTTGGGGTCTCGAAAGTAAAGTTTATCCTAAATAATAGGGATACATTTATCCCTTACGCAAGCAGCTTAACCTTTGTTAATCACCCATGTGTAACTTCGTACACATGAATTAAAAGAGTATAATGTTATGTATAGTGCGGACCAGGTAATGTACCCTATCACGGAGCTGCTCTATTGTAAACACTTCAGGGCCCTTGTACTCTTTTAACTTTTTCATGTGTGATGCAATCTAGCCTAACCTTGAATTAACGTAGCGTGTTGAGTCTCAAGCCAGAATATGAAAGACATGAGATTGCATGAAAAAGTTAAGAATATTAGGGTCGTGTAGTGATTATAAACGAGTACATCCCCAAACAAATTACTTTTGTTATGTCAAGGTTGTATCGCGTTCTTGGCGTTGTCGTACTTAATGAGAAACGGTATTATTGGATTCTGTACACGGTAGAAAAAACGTCGATAAATTTACGAATGAATATAAACCTCATGCCAACAATAGCGTGAAGAAAAGGAACGTACTTGGTTTAGGAGTTTATGGATGATCCGCTCGTGTAGAGCTTGTCAGCTTCAGTTCTGGTTACATTAAATTTGATAACGATGAAAATAACAAAATATCTGACCGAGTACTCTCAGAATATTAATCCCACTCACGCTTTATTCTCACGGGAACAAATCCACTTTAGGGTAAGCACGCTTCAATCAAACTTTCCTAAGCTAGTGTAATCAAGATTAATGAAAACTAGATTAAATTAACCTCTTACCCTAATATGAGAAATTTAAACAACAAGAAAAGAAACTAAGTGAAATAGTTTCGGAGTTACGGTAAATGGTCCACCATCGTATCAATAAAGTTTACATGTACAAGGTCGCAGATGGGATTAAAAGAAACTTTATTTACTGTTTCGAAAGTAAATTTACCTAACCTGAGTACAAGATTGTATCGGACCAGCCGGCTACCCTAGTTCTTACAGAAAAAATTCTAGAGACAAGCTTAGTACAATTTGTAATAGTAGTCTCACGAGATATTTTAGCGCTATGCTTAGGGGTTATCTACACAGCAGCAAGGAAACCCCTAGAGATGTGGCCATGACTTGCTACCTGATTAATTTAAATTTTTAGTCTCCAGATATCTGAGTGATATGTGAGGGAGTCGACCATAAGTGACCTAGTTTCAAAGTATCATCCCCGTATTTACCTGGTACGACAGCAAAACACGGAAAATCTTCAGGCAGGCCATAGTACCCCGGATCAACCGAATGCAGATATCTGTTTGAATTGCTGTCCTAGAATATCTACTTTCGCGTCTTCACTTGTGTTTCTATGTGCAGGTTTGCATAACGAATTTTCTTTTTTTTTCCATTATTATTTTACTACATTAAGATTTTCAAACCTCAACAACAGAAGTGCCTTGATTTGATATGACACATAGGGTTCTGCCCTTTCTCATACCTCGATAGAGTGGTCACTCCCTCCAAAATTTTGAGTATAACTTTAAAATTTTTACTGTTAAAATTGATCCTGAAAAATTCTACTTACAATTCCCCCCTCCCTATTTGTCTTTGTATAAATCCAGTAAGATGCTGCATATTTTGAGATATCAATCTTCGAGGAAATTTATTTTTTCTCACGATCTGCATTTAGTAAACAGTTGCAATATAGTTATAACATTTGTTGATAACTTTCTGTTTAACATTTTACTTTCTTCGGCCTGAGCCAAAGTTGCCAAAAAGCCTTAAATAAAAATTCAATTCAATTCAATTCCCATTTCTTCGGAATAAAACCTTCAACATTCATACATGTACCTTGCGTCCATTAGGCTTTCAACTGTTATTACAGTAGTGCCATCTACCGTTTGAAATCGAACAACGGGTCTAAACAGGGTACAACGGGACGATGTAAATAGTACACTCGACGGTGCACCGTTGGATTCGGTTACACCTTTTATTCACAACAGCTCCCCAGTTGCATCACGATGCTGGGTGGGGAGCAGTCAGCGACGGTAACCACAAGACCAACGGGACAACTGGAATATCAATTTTAAGAAAGTATTTCATTTTATTTAATTACAATGAGAAAATGTCTCATAAACTCATTGTTATGTTCTTAGCTAATAAATCAACAGACGAAACGCAAAGCAAATAGGCATGTTAAGTATTTAATGATACAGCGGCCTGACAAATATACAAGACTAGCATGCATACAAGTTGACGACTAAGGATGAGAGCCAATTTCCGCGTTTGGAAAATGTTCTGTGCAAGCCAAGAGTGTTACCATATGGAGGGGGGAAAGGGTAAAGTGGACAGAATTTGGAAAGCATGATTTTGAGGGGAAAGGAGGTAACGAGGTTGTGAAGAAAACCTGAAAATATGATTTGGAATTGGAAGTAGGAGGTCGTGAATATGGTTCATTGATGTTCGAACGCGCGTGTCTTCCGAGTGAAGAGAAGAAGATTGCAGTCAATTTGTATGCAAGTGCCTGTCTATGTTTAATTTGCTAAAAGGGTCGCATATTTATCAAGTCACTCAACAATTTGCACCAATAATTTACATTAAAGTTCAGTTAAAATTAGGGAAAATAATGGTAGGCTAGATATATGTTAATTGTGGAAAGTGATTACGGTGGACAATGTTTACCCCCCAAAGTCTCGACAACATTCCCCAACTTTAAAATTTTCCCTGTGAAGAATCGATAGAAACCGTGCAACATTCCACGGTGGCTCAGTTGGTAGTGCGCTCACGTCTGGTACTAGGGCTCGTCGGATGGATCCCTGCTCATGCCATGTAGGCTTTGTGGTAGACAAACACCGTGAGCATGTATTTTCTCGGGTCCTGTTTCCTCCCACTTTCTTCATTCCACCAATTCATCCCATCATCATCCATACGGCCTGAGCCATAGTTGCCTAAAGGCCTTAAAATAAACTCAATTAACATAAACTAGTAGTCGGCAATTTTCTAATAAATATCATTGAAACAAGACGTATGTCATTAAAATGTGCATAAAAATTATATCTAGTTTTCGGACAGCTTTAACTTGATATTTAAGTTCTACCAGCTATCGAAAGTGACATTATGTAGATTAAAAAAATTCTTGCTTCCCTGGTTAACTTAGAAGATGCCGGAAAAGTAATTTGAAAATGAAGAAGACTGTCTTTAAATGTAGGGTAAAAGTATTTGTCTGAAAACTGTTAAAAACGACATTATTCTTTCTGGTTTTTAAATGTTCTGTTTTGACCTTATATCATAAACAATACGAATAGTCATCTCTATTAAGTATATTATTGTGTTTGACTTCTTGTATATAAGGTATATAGAATTCGACATTTTCTCCTGCCGAACAGGGTGACCGATAAGAGGCATTTCTTATCTATTTTTGTTGTAATGTTAAATTTACTCTTGATCCTGGTTCGATTCCCAGCCGGGACACAAGTGGTTCGGAATTCGCATTAAACTGTAGGTCCTGTCCTTAGTACGTCATCTTGGTAGGTCCGGTCAGGGTCAGGGTCGTTAGATAAATTGTTACAAATTCCGGAATTGTGAATGGCAGTTGACCAATATAAAATAGTATTTGCAATAAGATAGCATATTATTTCGCTGTATTAATAAGATTTTTGATGGTTGTAGCACCCTCTGGCGGGCAATGTTGAAAATCCGTGAATACGCTATTATGCGGGGGAATGCTGTAGTAATGGTTGAGCGGGTAGATAACTAATGTCAAATTTATAGAAAAGGCGATCAGTCATCAGAATATAGGACAATGCGTATAATGCAATTTGTCATGTACACTACCGGAAAATAAAATCCTTGTTAAAGAGGATGACTGTAGAATGGAGTGTAATTTTATTTCTTACCAGCCTAATGCGCATATGAAAGCACAAATGTAGAGAAACAATAAGAGAAACGTGTTCGTTCATACTGCGCGGTGTCCAACCTTCGTAGCTAAAAGTCACATGCTGTTCACCAGACATTAAAATATGCATGAAAGACGATGGATGTATCTTTCTCGTTGATTAACCGATGGCAACACTGAAAGCATGGATATTTGAATAACTAAGAATAAACGTTCTTAGGCGTACTGTCAGCTAGCAACCCGTGCTAAAAACTCACATGTCGGCCATAGGAAACTGACACAAGGGAAACGAATAAGCCATTGCTTGTATCTTTTTGTGTTTGGAAGCAAGTTTAATATGTCAAGCGAGAATGTATATAGAAATAAAAAATAAACCCTCCTTAACAGAATATGGTCGTATTCGACGTGCTGGCTACATGCGTCCAACATGGTGAAGGATCATTGTAGATGGGTCATATACGTTACAAGGTATGAATAGCAAGCTTGAGTATTGGTATTGCGCTTTTCACTGCAGGTGTAGGTGTAAGCAGGGATCTCTGTACAGTGCAAACAGGGAAAATAACAGTGGACATATCGGCATTGTGGTTTAGTAGAGTTTACACTGCATGAGCATCTCTAGGTTGAGAATGTTACTTTTGATTTAGGGTAATTAAAAGTTCCAAGGTAAATAACGAATATTAATCATTCTGTAGATGAACAAGTGGGCATTACCAGAGTTGTGCAACGGCAATAGGTTTATGCATCTGTACTAAAGCTACGACAGTATTGGTATGTTCAACAACGTATCAGATTAATCAAAATAGTTCAGCTATGTAATGGTAGAATAAACAATTGAACACACTAATAGCCAGCACTAATGGACATTTCCGTATTTACATATTCAAAATAAATGTCAGAGATATGAGCTAATGATAGGTCAGGTGTCTAATACACAGGCAGATGCATAGAGTAATACTGTACCACGTATATGGATAGTTAATAGTCGATTTGACAAACAGAAAAGAATTTAAATCTGGTCATTGGATTGGCAGGACATGGAATTTTATTATAAGCACAGATGTGTATCTAGCATTTGGTAATTAATCACACATATAGATTTGTATTTGGTCGTGCAGGGAAGCGGATAGTACTTGTGTAAAATGAGTGCAAAGTAGCAAAATTAATTTTTTTAATCTACATAAGACAATGACGCTTGTAACTTTCGATGCAGATTAAAAGTACGACAAATGTTGGAGTTAGCAACATGGTTCGCTGACGCAACTATTTCAATCGATAGCTACGAATACAAAGTTGCCGTATGCAAATGATGTACACTACGTACTCTTGGGTGTACCACACGTTCGCAATTGATTAATGTTTATTGTAATCTCATTGGTTAGTACTAAAACACAATCGAAGTGCATTGGAGCTTGTTGATTGGCTGGTATTGGCTATAAAGCAACGTCGGCGAAAGGTACTGAACCCAGTTCCATAGCACCATGGCGAGTTGTACTTGTTGAAACACACACGTGAGTGTCAATTGCGTACTACAGGCCATTAAGGAATGGACGCCTCCCTGTTTTGTGGCATGCATCTATTGTTATGCAGGTATTCCACTGGAAGGTGGTGATGAGGATCATGCTTGTACCAACCTTTCAGCAGATGACGTACGAAAGGAAATTTTGCAGACCTTAGCGTTTTTTGATACATATCATTCCGTCTACAACATTGTTGTTACTATGCATCCTGAGCAAGCCATCACCACAGAACACTTTATAATTAAATATATAGGGATGATTGCTAATGACGATCATATACAGGCAATCTATGATGTGCTGTGGACAAAGGACTATCAAAACGGAGCTTTACTTTCAACGGAGGATCAGGATTAATAAATGAAACATAACGATTGTAATTAAAGAAAAATCTTTATTGCATAATAAACAAATACAGTGCTTAACGTACAACATACAAGTTTTAGTGACAAACAGTTACATGAAGGTATACATGACAACATCAGGATATAGTTTTCCGCATTGCATTGACCATAGTGCAACACCCTGTTACATAACTAATAGGATACAAAGTTCATATAAACAAAATAGTGTTGTACCTTCTCCACTACAACGCTGAGTGACTGTGTGTTACATGACAACCACCACCACATGCAAACGCTTTTGTCTTGTAAACATTCTACCCTTGATTTGCGGTTCAGATAAATATGGTTGCAAAAATTTTTTTTTTACCTGCAGGAACCGAAATGTGTTGCTACAGATACCAAACATATGACTAATTACAGTATTTACTAATGTCATGTAGATTTTCAGATCTCATATATACACAACGCTAGAAAGTAATTGTCAACCCCATTAAGATACATAGCTAATACATGGTATTTCTGTACACAAATATTGTAATGGTGAAGAGTCGTTTACTATGACCACCAATGTTAAATGTAAAGAATAATAAACAAGTATTCTAATAAAAAGATAAACATGTGTTTACTTTCACGTTTTGTTCTTAACCTCGAAATCCATAGGGAACTGTCATATATTGTTTTCTCTCAACAGGATTTAATTTACGGCGCTTGTGTTGTTGCACAACATGGCGTTTCACCTGAGATTTAGAAACTACACGAAAGTCCGCCTTTCGCAGAATACGATTCGGTGTAACGATTTGTTTACCTTTATACGTACCCTTCCCTACCTTAAACATATCCTTGAATGTAATTTTCTCTCGTGTTCGCCGATTAAGTGTTATACCTCGAATTTTGATCACGTGGTTTAATTGACCCGTAGATATTTCCTTTAGTTCGAAACAATAATGTTTTGGCCCTTCAGAAGAGAAACGACGCATTGTCCACCCCGCAGGCACTTCATCCTTAAGCTGACCTAGGTAATTACCAAGAGGCAGCAATGGCGGTTCATTACATCGTCTAACATAGATAACACTGTCGGTATCGCAATACAAAAGTCGAGCTATACCCACAGTACTCATTGCCTCATACAGTCGTGGTCTCGCCCATGAGGAAATAAAAGCGGCAAGCATGACATTACTGAAGGCGTAATGTGTATTTTGCGACTCGAAATCTCGATATGTAACAAGAAGTTTACTACCTACTAGATCTACATGCTGGATTTCCAAATGAGGAGCATACACGATCTCATTAAACTCTTGAGTTATTGCAACAATCTTTGTTCGTGGAAGATCTCACCATACTCAAGATGAGTACTCTCATGATTAAAATAATTCTGAATATACTGTTGTTTATTTTCCTCATCTTGACAATTGTCGGGAAAACCTGAGTCTTCCTGCTTCATTTTAAGAAACATTCCTATGTACCCCTGAAACAAGTCAGCTGACATTTCTGATTCCCAAATCTCATACGTTTGCATAATGCCATACCCTGCATCTAATGCAGCATGGAGCTCGGGTGTACAAAAACACCTTTGATAGCTCGTTCTTCATCCGTATGAGTACATTCCGATGTATGCAGCGTTTCCATACACGTTCTTCACAAACCGAACAATAGTTTGTATTGGGTATTGTAGGGTAATATGGGAATGGCTAGATTTGTCGGAGGAAGGACTTTACAAAAGACTAAACCGTGAACCTGACCGGGATCAGGCATGTCCTTGTCTTTATGTACTGTTACGAGTCCAACCGGAAGTGGACGGGTAGCCATGACCATGGGTAGAGAGAAGTAAAATCCAGAAAATATATTTGTTCCGTTTCATTGCATTCATAAAGGCTTTGAAAACATTCGGTGCGTCCACCCTTAAAGGCATCCTTCGGACATAAAGGTTCTTCAATATTTGAACAATGATGGCGAAGAAATGTATGTATGGCTGGAGACGTCTTTACCTGTTTGTGCCACTCATATTCCCATATGGACACAACATTTACAGTACATGACTGACGTAAAAACTCTTCCCTTGTCATAGTGTCGGCATATCGACTATTGATACTACGACCTAGTTTATCTATAGCTAAATCTCTCAGTTGGGTTTGGCATTGATGACTGTTGTAGTAACATCCATAATACTCATATACAGTACGGGTATTTCTATCATATCCGTCAACCTTAAAATGTTTAAATTGGGTCTCACCGCCACGTTCATAGCTTTGCAACTTGACGTTATGTGTATATTCAATATACGTAAGCCAAAATTTTGCTTGCTTGCTTTGATTAGTACCATGATGAAATCCTAATGGTGGGATGACAGGGATGGTATTTTCTTTAAGATACTGGGTTCGATAAAACATCATAGCACCAGGCGCGATCGTACAGGTATATAAAAAGCATTGCAGTCCTTGTGTTGTACGTTCGATTAAATTGGAGAACTGAAAAAGAGTTAATGTGAGGATACGTACGTCATTTTGGCAATAGGCCAACAGTTCACGCTGAAAGTCGAATGTTTTTTCACTTTGACACATTGCTCATGCCATAAGGCAATAGCCTCGGCATCTTTCTCCGACTTACTTCCTAGATCGTAATAGTTCAAGTCTGGATATAATCCAACATAATTCTGATTCCTAGCAGTATTGAATAGATGTGGAAAATCTCCCTTCCGCAAGGATTCGTCAAGCCCCAACGTTTTCGGGAGGTCTGCTAATCGAACACCCATAAACAGGAACGTGTCCCTGAAGATAATATTGTTTAGTGTTAACTGCATAATTTGGTGACCACTTGTAAGTATATTTATTTATTTATTTAGTGACAACACAACAGGCAATGGCCTAATTATGGTGTTGAGCTTTACAAAGTAGTTGTACAGAGTTTATTGACAATTGCATCTCTAAATTCTTTAGGTGACATATAGCATACGTCCAGATCATTGTGAACTGTACAGAGTTGGTTATACATAGTACAAATTCTCCAGATTGGTGACCTCATCAAGATATTGGTTCTTGCCTTTTTACAGTGGAAGAAACCAGTATTATTAACGCGACTTTTAGATGATGGGACACGAAACTGTAATGTCGAAACTAAATCCATACAATCTAACTTATTTTGAACAATTTTTTTAAGAAATAACAGATCAGCAATGTTGCGCCTTTGTTCCAAGCTCTAAATATTAAAGTTCTTAATGACTGCATTGTAACTATCATAAGGAGGATAGATTCGAGTTTCTTTAAAGGTCAGGAATTTAAGAAATTTTGATTGGATTTTCTCTAATTGTTGGCAAAGTTTCAATTGATATGGATTCCAAATAGAAGAAGCATATTCTACCTTGGAGCGAACATAGGCATAGTAAATTTTTTCCAATGTTGTTGTTGAATTCTCTTCCCGTCCTAATTACGAATCCTAGTAACTTCAAGGCTTCATTTGTTATATTTGTAACATGTATGTTAAAAGTCAATTTCGAGTCAAAACTAACACCAAGATCCTTAACTACAGTAGGTCTGTTTAGTACAATTTTATTAATGGAATAATCAAATTGATGAGTGGTTTTATTTCTATTAAATGATAATATTTTACATTTACTTATGTTGACTCCAAGTTGATTAATAGCACACCAGTTTGCAATATTATCTAAGCCTTGCTGAAGTCTTATGCAGTCTCCGATAGAGTTGACTTTTGTATGTATTTTAAAGTCATCTGCAAATAACAATTTTTCATTATCAGACACACAATCAGGAAGGTCATTAACAAATAAGAGGAATAACAAAGGTCCCAGGTTCGAACCTTGAGGAACTCCTGAGAGTGCAGAATATTCATACGATTTGTATTCTTTATAGACAACTGATTGCTTGCGATTTGTTAAGTACGAATAGAGGATCCTAATCAGAGTGGGTGAGAAGTGATAGTGATTTAATTTTTCCAGTAATATATTGTGATTAACCCTGTCAAATGCATCAACTTGCTTGCCTTCGTCCATCGAATTTGCTATGTAGTCCGTAACAAGTGCTAAGTTTGTTACCGTGGATTTCTGAGAAACAAAGCCATGCTGCTTAGTTGAAATAACTGGCTGAATATGATTACCAATTCTCTTGTATAAGATCTGCTCAAATACTTTTGCAAAAGCTGGTAATATTGCAATTGGCCTGAAATCATTAATGTCTCTACTATTATTAGATTTTGGGATAGGACAAACCAGGGCAGATTTCCATTTGTCGGGGAAAGTACATGTTTTTAGAGATAAGTTAAATGCTATCAATAGGGGATATTTAAATATATCAACACATCCCTTAACTACATATGAGGGCATGCCATCAGAACCAACTGTCGTTTTCGAATTCAAATTTCTGATAGCATTTTCAACTTCCTTTAGTTGAATTTGGTCAATGCACAGTGTCCCTATTTCATCACTTCTATTACTAACAGCATCACCATTAAGATTATTATATGTGTGAGAGGAGGATAGAAATACCGATTGAAAATACTGAGCGAATGCATTCCCTATCTCATCATTATTAGACAGCTCCTGACCTTCAAATTTTAATACATTTGGCGGTAGGTGCCTTTTTTATTTTTGATAAAATTCCACAGTTCGCTCGAGTTGGTATTAATATTATTTTCAGAATTAATTATAGAACTCTTATAAGCAATTCTATGTCGGGTACTATTTGCTGGTGTTCCAATATTTCACAAGCAACAAATAAATTATCGAAACCATGTGCATTATGTACCAAAGCAACCACTTTTGTGAACTTATTACCCTGCTCTAACACATGTGTAATAATCGGCCCATAGTATAAAATGTAAAGTCACGAGAACAATCAACATTTCCGCAAACATTACATTTATGGGTATTTTCGTGAATATTTTTACATTGATGACATCGATGCGTTACACAAATTAAATTAGGCACCAATTCATTCTTACACTTGTTATTTGCATCCATACGCATTGTCTCAATATCGTAGACGATGTATAGAAAATCTTCCACACGCTTAGGACTTTCAGGTTTTACATAACACATATGACTTCCATTTACATACTCCCCACACCTTTTACAAAAATGTTCACCACAAACATGCTTCCCCTTTCTGTTGCGCCAATCAAGTTTTACGTCGCAATGAACATATACCTGAACATTATCATATATAGACTTCCGTCTAGCTTTTGCAGCATGTCTATCGAAACATGTTTGATTGACAAAGGTACGATTACACCTGTAACAATATTGTTTTGTGTCATCTGTACTTTTTGTATCGGGATGATACGACTCACATAGTTTACATTTATATTCACACTCATGATACCAGAGCTCCGTATATGGATTAAGGTAATAGTCACAATATCCCTTACTACCTAAAAAGGCGGATACCGTTTTAATAACATCATAATGATTGTCTTCATATCGTAAAAAGATTTTCCTCGAAGCAGTGGGACCAACAGACTTTTCTTCATACTTTATTCACAATTCCGGAAATTGTAACAATTTATCTAAAGACCCTGACCCGTCAAGTACTGTTTACCACAACTAATTATTATTTTATATTTATAGTGTGATCAACGTTTAACTACCATTCACAATCCTATGAGTACACCAGCCAATTCCGTACGACCACAAACGTTGATACTTGTTGCCGCATAGTACGCTATTCTTATAGAGCTAATATTATATACAACACGTTTGTTCCATTAAAGGTATTATCCCTCTGCGTAAACTATACTGCTTGCACAACGCCCCCAGTTTACCTTTGGGAAAGCTGATAAATGGTCTGCACCTACCTAATACAGACATACACTGTTCATGTTCCTAGTTGCAATTCTAATTACCTTCCAGTATCGTAATCCCCACCATCAAAAAGATTTCCGGTTCAATGCTTGCACGAAAATGTTCAACAGCGCATGGCAACATGCTCACGGGGACTAGGAAGCATCTCGCATATACACACGATCTCGTTGCTTGCTTGACTGCAATGCCATGAACAAGCTAACAACCTCCAGCCAGAACGATCCAACGAAAGAAAGCGGAAAGTCACGATCTTGAGCGAAATTAATATGCAATATATCACTCCCACAAACATTATCCCTCCTCTTAACATGTCCGTTCAACAATATATATTTATTTTCTTTCTTTTCGGGTAACATTCTTTGAAGACTACCATTCATCTTATTCACGCTTCATTACCAGCTCTGACATAGCCCTTGTCACTGGACAAACTGTTACGACCCTTTTATTCTTCAGCCTCAAAGTAACCGACACATCTCCCATTCTTTAACTTTTCGTTTTAATAAAAACTGTCAACTTTAGTCTTGTAGTCTTCTTGGAAAATGACAAACGACTGTGCTCCCCCCCACTACATAACACAGTCCTTCACAAAACCATCCATCAATGTATTATTAATGAGCGCTGTCCGCCGATCATGCTCTTTTACAAAGCATGCCCCAAGATCATCAATCTCCCCCATTGTTTAGAATAGTCTTAAATGACAGGTGAACATCGTAGTTTTACAAACAATAGAGACGCCATTTCGGGTATGTCTAATTAGCTGACCAGCACATTTTTGGCGCCACCGCCGAAACTACTGGCGCCACCGCTACCAAAATGTGTCAACTGGTGCTACCCA